>CAUYRH010056340.1:0-23661 GCA_963574655.1 Perodicticus potto
GTTTAAACGGGGTGGGGCGGGTGGTGGTACGCTGGTGGCGGGTGGTGGAATGGTGGTGGGGCGGCTGGTGGGAAGCTGGTGGGGAGGTTGGTGGGAAGCTGGTGGGGAGGCTGGTGGGAGGCTGGTGGAGGGTGGTGGAAAGCTGGTGGAGAGGCTGGCGGGAAGCTGGTGGGGAGGCTGGTGGGAAGCTGGTGGGGAGGTTGGTAGGGACCTGGTAGGAAGCTGGTGGGGACACTGGTAGGAAGCAGGTGGGGAAGCTGGTGGGGAGGCTGGTGGGAAGCTGGTGGGGAGGTTGGTAGGGACCTGGTGGGAAAGCTGGTGGGAAGCTGGTGGGGAGGCTGGTGGGAGGCTGGTGGAGGCTGGTGGAAAGCTGGTGGGGAGGCTGGCGGGAAGCTGGTGGGGAGGCTGGTGGGAAGCTGGTGGGGGGGTTGGTGGGAAGCTGGTGGGAAGCTGGTGGGGAGGCTGGTAGGAAGCTGGTAGGAAGCTGGTGGGGAAGCTGGTGAGGAGGCTGGTGGGAAGCTGGTGGGGAGGCTGGTGGGAAGCTGGTGGGGAGGCTGGTGGGAAGCTGGTGGGGAGGCTGGTGGGAAGCTGGTGGGGAAGCTGGTGGGAAGGCTGGTGGGAAGCTGGTAGGAAGCTGGTGGGGAAGCTGGTGGGGAGGCTGGTGGGAAGCTGGTGGGGAGGCTGGTGGGAAGCTGGTGGGGAAGCTGGTGGGGAAGCATGCCCAGGCTTCCAGGGGATGCAGCATGTGGAGCAGGAGGCATGTGGCCTGAAGAAGGCTCACCCACCCACTCACACCATTTGGGGCCAGGAGCTGCAGGCTGTGCATTGTATCAACAGGCTCTGCTCCAGCGCCCAGGGCCTGGGCTCATCCCACCGAGGAGACTTGGAGCACCTCTCTTTTTCTTAGACAAGGTATGTGGTGAAGGCATATTATTGCGTGGCTGCTTTTGGAGTGTGTGGAGCAGCAGCGAGTGCTGAGATTCTCCTGGTTCTGGGGAGGGAAGGTTCCAGTGCTGAGAAAACTGACACAAACCCTTGGCTTTTGTTTCCAGCACAGCCCTTCTTTTCTACCCATTGGGCTTTGGTGATAGTGTGGTGTGGCTCCATAGATGTCAAAAGTTTGAGTTTATGCAAAGACTTTCCCTTCTCAGGTACCAAAGGCCTCAACAAGCTTCCTCTCATTTGTGTCCAAGAACTTACTAAATTTCATGTTGCCAAATGGGTATTGGATAATGGCAGAAATAAAGATATATCAGACATTTGTTTGTTTATTATATTTGTTTGGGATTTATTTTACTTTAGAACACTGTTACTTAAAACAAAGTTCTTTTAAACTTCAGTCTTATAACATGTTCTTTGAAAAAGGTGTTTCATTTTCAGAAAAGTTTGGCAAAGGCTGCATTTCCTACGCCTCTTTTGAACATCAACTCATGATTTACGTTAAAGGCTCTGAGAAGGCCTGCATTAAACAACTGCATAGACAAGGTCTCCCCAAGTACACGAGATCTTGGGCTCTTGTTTAGTGTATTTTGTCATTTTTCGACGTGGGTTTTGAACATCCAGGGGACAGGCTTCTGTGAGGTCTCCTCTAACATGCACAGACCATGCAAACCTCCCCGAGTCTCACTGCAAGAAGGTTTAGGGAATGGACCATAGGGCTTTTCCTGGCCCCGAAGAGAGGATCTTATTCTGTTTTGCATTGATCTTCCTTTTCCATTTTTACCTTGCCTCTAATTAATTTTTCTTATTACTATTCACCCTGTTTCTTGACATTTTGCCTCAGATGAAAGTAGGTAATTAGTTCTTTATCTTCTTTTTAAAAGTATTTCATCTGGTTTCCAGCTCAGGGGCTAATTAAGGCATCCTGAGTTTCCTCCTTTGAAATAAATCTATGGTAAATCCTTCCAGATCCCCGTTGCTTTGGGCTAAAGTGAGAAGCTCTGTATTCCTAATTATTTCTCTTCACTTCAGATTTATAACATTTGTGATACAAGTGGGGAGAGGAATTATGTGACTAACAAAGTAAGACATCGACGTGATAACTTCAGGTTATTTCTACTTTTCAGGAGATTGCTTTACCTTGGCCAATTATTTGACCTCTCTGTGGCTCGGTTTTCTCATCTGTGAAATGGGGGTATAATAGCATCTACCTCACAAAATTGTAGTGAGAAAGAAATGTGGTAATGAATGTCCAATTTAGAAAAATTACTGGCACAGATCTATAATAATAATAATAATAGTGTTGGGCAAGATAGCTCATGCTATAGTCCCAGCTACTCAGGTGGAGGCTGAGGCAGGAGGATGCCTTGAGGCCAGGAATTTGGGGCTGCTGTGAGTTATGATGATGCCACTGCACTCTAGTCTGGGTTACAGAGTAACCATCTCTAAAATAATAATAACACAAATTAATTTTACTCCTAAAATACACTTAAGTGAGTTTTCCTAAACTGACACTGACTAATTTTTTATCTCAGGCTATACTCAATAAAACCAATAATGATAAATTTTGGAAAATAGAGTGTTATTTATTTATTCACCAAGCCTTTCTGGTCTTTTTTACTTTATTTTGAAGATCAAAAATGCTTCTGGGGTGGACAGAAGCAGAGCAAGGGAGAGCATCCAAGGGGGGAACCCAGAGGCCGGGGGCTTGGTTCCCACTTCCTACTGACGTGCTCCTGAGCCAGTCCCCAGATGATCAGTGCTGACATGCACAATGGCTCAGTGTGTGCTGGGCACAGTTCAAAGCACTTTTCCTGCCGTCACCATTGGGACACAGGACACAGAGGCGCCAAGAGGCCACAGGCCCTCCATCACTACTGGGGCTCAATCTTTCATGAAGTTATAACGCCTCCGCACTCTCTCCCACTAGGGTCATCAGAAGCTCAGGTGGGAGCATGTTGGAAACTGCCCCGTTCTGGCGGATGAAAGCAGGAGGCCCTTAAACCCTCACTTTAGCTTTTGGTTGATGTGTGATCCTCTCCCTTTGGGAGGAACTGGCAAGAAGCATTGTTGAGTGATATTCCACTCCCCCCTCCACCTCTGTGCTCCCACATTGGGACCCACCAGCAAGAAAAAAAAAAGCCTGACTGGCAGGGTGGGAAGAGACCCAGGGAGCCCCCAAGACACGTCAGTTAGGGAGCCGCCTGTGCGCCATTAGCTTTGGCTTTGGGTTTTGTACTAGGTCCCACTAGCCAATGTGGGTGGTTAGACCTGGAAGGGAATGTCCCCATCGTCTGATCTGGAGATGCTGAGGTATCAGTGAGCCCCAGGGGTATAAGGTGGCGTCTCTGGTGCCATGCAAGGGGGGCCTGGAATGCCTCCTCCATCCAAACAGCTCGGCCCTAGTTTGTCTCAAGATAGCAGAGTCCACTCACCCTTCATTTGAAAAAGGAATTACTGACTCTTAAAAAGATAGAACAACAGCCAATGAAGCCCAACTCCCCATTAGAAGCAAAGAACTGGTCCCCTGTATTCCTACCAGATCTTGTCAGGCTTCCGTTCTCTACATTTGCACCTGGTCAAATCAATCCGTTACTGCCAAGTTCCTTTGCCACTGTGTGTCCCTGAAGGAGAAAGAGTTTATCTTTTTTTGTGCCCCCCAAGATGATTAAGGTATTAAACCAACACTCTAGAATTTATGCATTTCCATTGAATGCCCTCTCTTATAAATGGTCCCAGGATTCTCTTGTCACCAATGTGCCTTTTAAGAAGCTATTTGCAGAGTTCTGGGTACGTGAAAATCACCATCTCAGAAAACTCTTTGAGTGTGAATTTGATTTTCAATACATCAAAAAATAATTTAGTACTGAGAAGATAGCTTCTCTGACAAGAACGATGTGTACCTTTAAAACGTGGGTTGCTTGAGAGGGTGGTAAATCATTGGGAAGGGACGCTGAGATGAGAACGTGGCTCTAACAGGGCAACACAACATGGCGGATGCTTAAATGCTGCTTTGCTTGTTTAAAAAAGTCAGTTCTGTTACTTTAGAATTTTCCTTTCTACTTCCTTCCCAATCACACAAGCTACATGATGTCTAACTGGGTATACCGGGCAGTTCTACAAAAGTACAGGCTGTCCTCAGATCTGGGTTGAAAGCAACAACTTAAACTTCATCTCTCCAAGTGCTGGGGAGCTAGGCTTGACACGGCTCTACCTGTGTGGGAACACTAGACACAGATAGAGCTCCAACATTTTTACAGTTGAATTTCTCACTCTCTGCTCTGGAAGAAATATGGAAAGGGCCAAAGGAAAGTGCTTTTTCTTTGTCTGCAGCAAAATTACCTTCAGGTTTCCTTTTCCCAATATTGCCACCTGTTAAACTATCTTTTTTTTTTTTTTTTTTTTGAGACAAAGTCTCACTTTCTCTTCCCCTGGTACAGTGCTGTGGTGTCACAGTTCACAGCAACCTCAAATTCTTTGGGTTCGAGTGATCCTCTTGCCTCAGCCTCCCAAGTAACTGGGACTACAGGCACCCGCCACAACGCCTGGCTATTTTTAGAGATGGGATCTTGCTCTTTCTCAGGCTGGTCTTGAACTCCTGAACTCAGGCACCACCTGCCTCGGCCTCCCAGATTGCAGGGTGTTACAGGTGTGAGCCACCATGCCTGGCCTCTGTTAAACCATCTTTAAAGTGATCAGATTTCCTACCAAGCTTGCTGCACTTTCGAAAGGCCCTTGTGGTCTAAAAGCAAAATTCTGAAGTATGTATCGAATATGGGCTGGGTATGGTGGCTCACGCCTGCAATCCAGCTCTCTAGGAGGCTGAGGCAGATGGATTGCTTGAGCTCAGGAGTTTGAGCAAGAGTGAGACACAATCTCTACTAAAAACAGAAAAACTAGCCGAGTGTTCTGGTGCATGCCTGTAGTCCCAGCTGCTTGGGAGGCCAAGGCAAGAGCATCTCTTGAACCCAAGAATTTGAGGTTGCTGTGAGCTATGATGATGCCACAGCACTCTATCCAGCGTGGCCGAGTGAGACTCTGTCTCAAAAACAAAAATGTGTTGAAACTGATAAATGGTCCTATTAGTATGGTGTGGATGCTTGATATATTCTGGCACTGTGCTAAAAGCTGAAATCACTCACTAATTTTAAAATTAGTTAATTCATTATCTCCTCGTTTCTTGCATTCATTTAACACTTATCTTGAGGAACTGTGATAGGTGTTGTTTAAGGTCAGCCCGTACAATAGTCTAAGTCCTTGCTTACATGAAACAGTCCAGTAGAAAGGCAAAAATTACAAAGGAAATGTGTCTAAAGTCATTATAATTTAGTTGCTCTGAAATGGCAAATTCGACAAATACAATAAATGAGTGGTTAGTTTTCTGAGTAGACTTGAGATGGAACAAAATACTTATATACAGTATTACACAGAGAGTCATATATGTATATTTTTTGCAGTTTTTGGCCGGGGCTGGGTTTGAACCCACTACTTCTGGCATATGGGGCCGGTGCCCTACTCCGTTGAGCCACAGGTGCCACCCGAATCAGATATTTTAAGTGTAAGTAATTATCAAAATTCAACATAAAAAGCACTTCACCTATGTGCCACTTCATTTGCTGATTAATTACTGGAGGTGTTGAGTCGCTCAGCCTACAGAAAAAAGCTGTAGTTGCTAAACAAAAAATTTCGTTTTAGCTTTCAAGTTTTTGTCTTGAGTTTCTGAGTTTTTCCTTGGAAAGAAAGTAATGTTTCATGTTAGGGCAGAGTGGCACCAGAGTCGTTGTTTGCATTTATTCTGAAAGGCAATCTAAACATTAGCAAAAGGGAAAGTCCATTCAGTTAGGTGAATGCTGAAGAGTGGTGAGATGAATGAATCCATGGGTCAGTGAGACGGATTGCCTGTCCTGCTGCTCCAGGGTTCATTAGGTTGTTCCATATCATGCGGCCCTCACCTGCCTTCTCAGAAGAGGCTGTGGAGACCCTCTTCCCTCCACCCTTTACCTCTCTACCGGGGGCCCAGATTTGATCCTCTCAACAAGGGAACTCTGCGCATATCTCCCCGTCTTCATCTCAGGAGAGCACAAAAATGGGTGCTGGAGGTTTCTGCGTGGGACTTTGACAGTCCTCAGCCCTAGTAGCATTTACCTAAAGAAGGTGCATAATCCATTGGATAAATTTTCAAATTTCATTGAGCCACTGATAATTAAGCAGGCTAATGCATCATTGTAATGTCCGGTGTGATTACCATGGTACATATATAAATCCCAGTTGTTTGTGCTATGTGTATTAAAGATGAGTATGATGCAAACTGTCAATAAAGTTAAAATTCTGCCTTACAAAAAAAAAGAAGGGCAAAAATTAAAACAAACAAAAAATGCCAGAGAATTGTTAAGTATTACCAAAAAAAAGCAAAGTGTGCAGTGGATTCCCCCTAGTCCCTGTCTGCACTATCATTCCATAACCTTTACAAGGAGCCTGTTAACACACCCCCTGTGCAGATGAGCAGACTAAGTGGGGGACCAACTCAGAGCAAGACGTTTGCAGAACTAGGTTGATCAAGATCTGTACTTTTTAACCCTTCCTTCCCCTCCCTGGCTTGGAACTTCTGTCCTGAAGATTCCAGAAGGAATCTGATTTCTGGAGACCTTAGAATTGGCTTAGGTTTAGCTGCTCTGGAACTAGCGGCTGATGTTAGGGAGATCACAGCCCTGGGTGATGGGTGGTGCACCCTGTGAAGAATGTGGAATAAGTAGCCAGCCCAACAGTGAGAGTTAGTGATCATTTTCTAAGAGTCCTTGGGTTTTTCATGTGCCATAAAATTGCATTGTTTTGGAGTAATCCTACAGTCAAGTAAAAACTTCTGTGAAAATATGAAATGGAAAGGCCCTTGATGCAAGTTTATAAACTAATTGGCTACTGTGCTTTCCCTGTGGCCTCAAGGACGGAGGACCCTATTTCCTCAGAGGTATCCGGGGACCCTCTCCTAACCAGTGTAGATCCCCTTTCTAGGACCCATTCTGAGTCAAGTTTCTTCCGTTATATTGGGAGGGTAAGGTCCCACTCACTTACAGGAGTGAGAGACCACCCTCATCCCAGCCTATACCATATGACGAGCCATGGCCTTGCATCTGTATTGCTCACAATTTCACATTATAGTCTTGTGGCCATCCTGGCCCAAGCCCAGGCTTTTGCAGCCCCCTCAGAGGGGTGGGGGTCATGATCATGTTCTGCAGCTCCACTGAAGGCCCCCACCCCATTGGGGAAAAGTCAGCCTGTTTTTCTCAGTGGGGGCAGCCCACATGGGTGAGTCATCCCCCTGACAGAGCAGGGGCCCGGGGAAGCTTCCGGGCCTGACTGCAGAGTCTCTAAACAGCAGCCACTTCCTCCAGGTCTGGGCTCTCAGTCCTCCTGACCTTGCTGCAAGAGAGAGCTTGGTTTAATTTAATGTTTCAGAACATTACCTTGGCCCTAACAAGCCTTCTAGGTAGAGTCATTTTAATTAGCACAGTGGCTTTCCTGGGAAAAGTATTTTCCAGGCTTCAAAGAACCCTGGATCGATTCTCTAACTTTGCATGAAGGTCCCTGGGCCCTCTCAGCCACGATGCTTGCTCAACTCAGGTTCTCAAATCAGAAATGCAAGGGTTTTTAGGTGCTAGACTGAGGCCCCGGCTGGGGTGCAGTGGTGTACCCCAAGTCTCATTCTGGCAGGAGAGACAGAGCAGTAACAAATGAGGACGTGTTCCCCTGCCAGGTAGCTGCACGGGAGCAAGCCTGACCCAGGGAGCATGTGTACTGCCCACCGGGTCAGGGCAGAGGGGTGGCGTCTCCGCAGAGATCTGGGTGAAGCCAGGGAGACTCACGTGAACGTCTGGGAGAGCAGAGTGTGCACAGGGACCCACCTGATCTGGCCATTTCCCACCCAGCGGGCAGGTAAGATCCCACGGCAGGGCCTTTGAGGCCCCCGTGCCTGGACGGCTTGCTGCTTACCTTCGTTTGGCCTTTCCAGCATCTGGGGCTGAGCTGGAACACTGTCCCTGTGCAGAGGCCCTCCACACCAGGCTGCTGTGGCCTCTGCCCACAGAGCGAGCCCCTCAGCCTCAGTCTTGGTAGCATCTTCCTTCTTCTCCTTGCCTCTATTTAAAAAACACCTGCCTGTGTCATAGCCTGTCAGATGCTGGGTCAGGTGCGGGCGTGTGGGAGAGGTCTGGGGGTGCGGGTAGGGCAGGGGTGTGTAGGGCAGATAGGCTTACCTCCCTCGCTCTCTGGGCCACTTGATGGCTGCCCGGCTGCATCCTGCCTGGCTCTGCTCTGCTGTGAATGCGCCCGGCCCCTCTGGTTACCCCAGGAAACAGCAGCTGCACGAAGCCACGTACATGACTGTGTGGGAGTTTAATAATTGCGGCTGGTGCCTGCGCCGCACTGCTACTATACCCCTCCTCCTCAGACGCCACAGCGCACGCCCCCATCCCCTTTCTCCCGGAAGATGCTACATGTTTTAGGCTTTGGATTCTTAGCCCCCTAAATTACACTTTTGGCGGAATCTCTTCCCTGTCCCCCTTAGCTCACTCCCTCTTTGCACGAGAAGGATCAGACGCCAGCGGGAAATAAGGGTTGACATTATCCTGACGCTGTTGAAGTTATGACAGGAAGGACACAGTAAGTCAGAGTCACTGGGCTTGGGGTAAAGGCTCGATTACTGTTGTCATCAGGGTTGACGACTACTGAATTAGTTAATGTGTCCTCAACACCTAAAAAAATGTATATTTTTTTACACAAATATATGCTTTTTTCCTGCCAGAAAGTTGGGATCCCCGCTGGCACCGTCTCCTGCGCCCTCCCCCCACTGAGCCTGCATGACACTCTTTTTTTTTTTTTTTTAATTTCATCAGGTTTTTTATTGCATTACACTCTTAAGCTGAACTCCGCCTGCGGCTAACTGTGGACCTGGGACAAGCCCTGTAACTTCTGTGTGCTTCAGTTTCCTCGTGGGAATCATAATATTGCCTCTTTCATTGAGTTGTCCTAAGAATCACACAGCCCCCATGCTCTCCCCCTCACGCTATTGTATGACCTGGACTCGTTGCTCATAAGCAAACCTTTTGCAAGGAAAATAGCATCTTACTTTTAAAAGAGCTGGATGTGCGTGGGGTGCAGTGCCCTTTCTGAAGGCATCTGAGTTTGGGAAGTCCGGGCCCCCGCTGCCTTCTCCCTACAGAGAGTGTTTTCAAAGTTAAGTTTGGGACATTCCCAGGGAGAGAAGGACTGACGCCCAGAACAGACCCGAGGGGATCTGAGCAAACTCCACCATGTTCAATTCCCGGTGTTCTGCGAAAGACGCTCTTCCCATGGGGGCTTCGGAGGCGGCACCTTTGCAGACAGTTCCTGCCTCGTCCCGGCTCGGGACTGGGGTCCCGCCCCAGTCCCCGTGTCCCCTCCTTCTCTCGCGCGCCTCTCACCTATCAGCTGTCCCGTGCGCGTCGCCGCGCGGCTCCTCCCACCGCCTAAATGCCGAGCGCGGCGCGGTCCTCGGCCTGGGCTGAGCGCCTCGGAGCAGCGCCGCGCGCCCTGCCCCTGCCCGCGGGATGCGGCGCTCAGCTCGCGGCGACGTGCAGCCCGGCCGGCCCCGAGCCAGCCCCGCGCGGTAAGGGGCCGGGGGCCGGGGCCGGGGGCGGCGGGGACCGCGGGGACGGGTCCCGCAGCGCGCGCGGGGCGTGGGTATCGGGGCGCAGGTGACCGCAGCGTGACCGCCCACTGCGGGCTTGCCTTCCTGTTTTCTTTCTTCTTACATGAAGGGAAACACAATTGTTCCAGACCGAATTTCATTCAGCTTGGTGTGAAAATGTATCCGTGTAACAAATCCGTGGCCCCTCGCCCCGCACGCCGGGGAAGTTGTCTGTTAGTGGGTGGCACGGTACAGATGAAGGTGAGGGGTTAACGGTGACAGAAACACCTCGCTGTCAACCCCGGAGAACTGCGGCGGCGGCTCCTGCAGAATGTGAGGGTTGCGCGGGTGTCGGGGGTACGATTATCTAGAGCGTGAAAAAGACACCATTTCATTGAGCAGGGACAGGGGGTTTCACTTTGTGCTGAGGACCAGAAGGAGGTAAGTGTCTAGGACATTACTGAATACGGTCGGGTGCCTTAAGATGTAGTAATCCAGGTTTAAAAAGCCACTGTCTTCCAAATAACTAGAAACTGAATCTGCGGTAATCACATGTTGTAAAATTATTTTTCACTGTTTATATTAACATTACAAACTTAAATCTTTAATATGTATGGCAACTTCTTGTAAATATTAATATTTCTTCTCGTCTTATCCAGTCAGATACCTGTGTAGTTGTGTTTTACTATTTCTTGGCTCAAAGAGACCGAGGAGGAGTAGAATTTAAGGCAGATACAGATCTGGGGAGGTGTGGTATTCCAGTGAGGGCTAGGAGTGGGATGTGGCTGTTGTTTTTGAGTATTCTATAGACAAGAAATTCTTAGAGGTGCATTTGTGGGTAAATGCATGCTAACTCTGCCCACTTTTGTGTATAATAAAATCTGTCAGTTAAATTGTGTAGTCTTATATATGACCCATCTTTTGTGCTTTTCCGATTTAAAACAGGTGCTTGTAATATGCAAATTTGGTTACAAAGAGAGGGCATTTAATATCTTTCTTTTAAGAAATGGCAGCACATGTATTAAGACTTCTATTTCCTTTCTTTGTTTTCCTTCTCTTTTTAAGTCAGCTTGTCTTTTACATTGTCTTTGTTGGGGTAAATATAAAAATAATTAAAATCTAGTGTATTCAGGAAGGAGCTCAATGTGTGGGCCCCTGACCGTAACAACTGGAAATGTGTCTCAGACAGAGGTGTTTCACTACGCTGTCACCTCAGAAAATTGACAGGGACAATGCTGTCCTAGCAAAGGTTCTTCTGGACATGGGCATCCTTTCTTCTGCAGAATTTCTAAGTAGGCACTTTGAGTGAACAGCAGCCACCTTCAGTAGTTGATTTTGTGAGATTCTGCCTGCTTAACCATGGCCAAGCTTGCCTTTGGGGGTGGCAGGCCTCATCCTTTCAGTAGGTGGCACCAGAGTGTAGCCCTTCTTTTCTGGGTTTGCCCCACTGCAGTTGTCAGCTGCACACCACTCAGGCTCTATCCTGCAGGGTCTCTTACCTCTTCCTGCCTGGGCATGGAACTGGCACTGCTTGCTGAGCCCAGGCGCTGATGCCCCAGTGGACCCCCCTTTTGCCTTCCATGCTTGCTTGTCCATTGGACTTGGCTTCATGATCCTTTTTTCTATGTGACTTCTGCCAGTACTAGATTCTGATCCTCAATCTCAGTTCCAGTGGCTTTGAAAAGCTGCCTGGCCCTCGTCAGCTTCTCCCTCAGAGATGACTGGTATGCTGATGAGGCTCCCTTCTTGAACCTGACACACCTTGAACCATGCCCTTATGTCCCTATCAACCAACTGTTAGGAGTAATAGCCTTGTTCCTGGGCCCCACCCAGACTGGTGCTTTGGGCCTCCTGTGTACATTGCTGTTCTGTTGACCTTTGTCCCTTTGCTCCCTTTTGCTTCCTCTGCTGCCTCTCCCTGCTCCTAGAGAAGTCCCATGACTAGGTTGGGGGCTCCTCTCAGCCTTTCTGATTCTAGGCTCTTCATTCTGCGTTAGCCTGAGGATAGGGTTTCGTCAAGCTCTGTGGCTAGCCTCTTTTAGAAGGGTACAGGTGAAACTTACTAAATGCAGAATATACATGTCTGAACACAATAACTAAGAAAATGCCATCGAGGCTATATTAACTAGTTCGATGAAAATATTTCAAATTGTATATAAAACCAGCACATTGTACCCCATGATTGCATTAATGTACACAGCAATGATTTAATAAAAAAAGGAAAAAAAAAGAGCCTTGACACATTTTTTTTTTTGCCTATAAAGGAGCTAATCTCTTAAATGTCCCCGTGTCTGCAAAGATGCAAAGTGAAGAGATGGGTACCATGATAGAGATCTTGGCAATTTACATGGTCTTCAGTTGAAAAGCAGAATTTGGAGCCAGGAGAATCATGTGATGAGACCCATTTGAAAAACAAATCAACCAGAATTTTTATATGGAATTTTGAATAGCATTCCACATCTTCCATAGAAGACAGAGCCAGAAGCCATTTGGGACCAAGTTGGATAAATAACGTAGCTGATCATTCACTCATTGAATAAATATTATTGCAGAGATAAAAAGCTCCTATGTCATGTTATGTGATAAAGGAGTGAGGAGAGACTTGCCTGTAAGGTCAACTCACAGTTGAGGCAGATTAATAAGGGGAAATGTTTATTTTTAAGTACTGTGCGCGGGGTGGGGGAGGCAACAGGAGCATAGGAACAGTAAGTGGTTGTTAGGGAGGATGACTAGATGGGGAGGAAACGGATTGACTTGTAATGCCATACCAGCGTTGAGTTTTGAATGATTTGAGGCTGGTATTCAAGGGGATAGTGAAAAAGCCCCTTCCAAAGGTTTTTCTGATCTCCATTGGTCTTTAATTCATAAAATATTCTTCATACCAAGGAGTCTTGTTGCAGGAAGATGAGGCCCAACGGAGAGAAAGAGCATCCAGACACCGTATTTAAGAGGAAAAAGGCCTGTACTCAGCAGGTGCAGCTAACGGCATAGAAGAATTCGAAATGGCCACACTCCCTGATTGGCTTGGTCTTTCCCTTTTTATCTCCAGTCAAAAAATTCCAACCCATGGATACCTTTCTCACTGGTCAGTTTGAATCAAGTTGAAGAAGCTGTTCCAGCCCCGACAGAACTACAGGATTTCACAGAAGTGGAAAGTTCCAGGATCCAGGAAGTTAAGTCTACAAATGCCTAAGAGCTGGGTCATCATGGAGAGGACCCTGCAGGGGTGTCCTTGTGGTCTGCTTGAGAAGACATCTGTTCTACTAGACCTCGCCCTTCCTGGGTATCCTCTTTTAGTCATATTTTGGAGTGAAATTTCCTTAGCTCTGTTGCTGGAAGCAGAGGGTCCGGCTGCCTGTCACTATCAGCCAATATACAGAGCCGGGGACAGGTCCACCAAACTTTGTCAGAAGGCCAGTGATTCTGGAGAACAGCGAGAGTAGCCTTTCGAAGACTGTTCTGTTCTTCTATATCCAAGACCACGGTTTTATATATAGTGGTTCACAGAAAAGCCTACATTAACTCTAATTTTAAATAATAAACAGCATAACTCAGTGACTATTCCATTTCCAATTCAAAAGTTAATTCTCTAAACTATTCAAGAGCGACTTCTTTAGGGTGGGAGCTAAATTTACAAAACAGTAAGAACGGGAGACTGGGGATGAAGGTCGCTTAGGCCCTACACCAACCAGATGAGCTGTGTCCTTGTAGGCCCTGGCCTGACAGACTCTCTTTTATCCTCACTACCTGTGCTTTCAAATCCTTCTGTGACCTTAAGCGAGTCACTTATTTTTTCTATGCCTCAGTTTCCTAAAAAATCAGACAATAATTGTATTTATTTGATAGGAGGTGGTTATGAAGATTACATGGTTCCGTATTTAAAAAGAACATTACAACAGGTATATGTGTGTTATCTAAGTTATACCTTTTCTTATTATGTCCCAAGCACTTTACTATGCTAAATAACATTGTTTTGGAACAAGAATCAGGTATGAAAATAAACAAAACTAGTTTCTTTTATTGAATTTTAAAAAATAATGTGGTTTGAAAAGTAATTGCCAAAAAGGTGTACCAAAAATATTTTGAGCAGCAGTAGAATTATTGGAAGAAGATAAGTAGCAGAGGAACAATAATTTGTTGCCTAAATTTTGGTCCCTATCTCTTGGTTAAGCTCAATGATAGGCAGGAGGACCACTTGCTCCCAGGACTTTAAGACGAGTTTGGGCAACATATAGAGACCCTGCTTCTTAAAACAAAACAAAACAAAACACAATGGCTCTGATTCTCTATAATCACCCAAAGCCATTCCTCAGTATTATTATTTGCATTTACAACTTGTCTTTTCTAATTTATTTATTCGTTCCATAGTGGTCTTTTGGCCATTACTGCGTTTCCTGCAAGTTCCTTTTTTAATCTCATTGCGTCTGCTTGTCGTCTCTCGTGGCCTTTCTTGTCTTTTTTTTGAAGAGTAAAGATCAGATTTATTTAATACAACACCCATCAGGGTCCCTGCGGCCATGTCACCAAGAACAGGGAACATGATTTTGGTTAGGTGTGGAGCTCACTGTTGAAATTCCACGGCGAAACAGCCACAGCCCTTCTCCCAGCCACTCAAGATACTGTCAGAAACATCTTACGACCTCTTTTCTTCAGCAAGGAATAAATTAAAAAAAAATTAGTAAGAAAAATATGCACTTCATTTTTCTATTAAAAATATTTGCTGTAGGCAACCATCCTCTTGACCCTCAGCCTTCAGCATGGTGGAGGACAAGAAAGGGTATAGCAAGACAGCTCAGGGACATCTGTGCTCATTCCACTGTCATTTTGTGCATTGCCCGAATGAACCCCCTCCAAGGAGTTGCACCCAAGCAGCTCTGTTCTCCCACTTGTGGTGGGGGTGAGGTCACAGAGGGGTCAGGGTGAAGTTGTCTGGTCAGTGTGTGTACTCCCAAAGGACAAGGACTACCCTGACGTACAGGTCTTTGAAGGACCAAAGGAAAAGAAAATATTAGCCCCTAAACCAGACCATTTGCTAGAAGAGATTGACTACAAAATAAAAATTGGTTTCTGTATATGAGGGCACAAGGAAAAGGTCTTTATCTCTGTGTAAGACAACGTATTCAAGTTTCAAAATATCCCAATGGCCTGTTTACCCTGAACCTCCTCTGCTCTTCCAAATGCTCTTCCAAAGTTGATGAAAGGAGGGCCATGAGGGAAATTAAACAGCACCCCCATATCTCTTTATACCCAACATTAATGCAGCAGGATGCATTTAAGAACTGGTGGCTTGGCCTGAGAAATCGCTGTTTGGTGGGAGCAGGGCAGGCTCATAAATAAGTGCGCAGAATTCTTGGCAGGCAGGGATCATCTGCTCTTCTCGGTACCCGGCCATCCTCCCAGGAGTGAGTGTCTTCCCTCACTGTCTAAGTTTCATCAAGGGAGCCTTCCGTTCTAGAATTTGTTTTCCATGGAATCGCGGTTGGCTTTCCGGATTTCGCTGTACACCGTCTCTGTGCCCTTTGTTCCCAGTGCTCTGTGAGGCTCAGCTGAGGATACTTGCACTTCTGTGTACTCCACGTCCAAGTTCAGAGGCTCTTTATTATCATTCATTGGTTTCATTGCATGGTTTCCAACATCGCCATTGTAACCATAATGACTGTTGGCTTCCATATTGGGATCTGACATCATCTCGTTGTTAGAGTTCAGAAGTGGTGCTGCTGGCCTGGACATCTCCACTGGCCTCTGGTTGGCCTTGGCTTTCCTCAGAAAATAGCATTTGGCCCCAACTACCAAGGTGGCAATTATCACTCCGATGACAATGACTACAATAAGTCCTTTCTTCCCCGGGGCAAGAAAGACTAGAAAGGAAAAAACAATTTTTTTTTTTAATATATAAATTCTTCCTTTGTAAGCAAGAAATAATATCAGGCTGACGCAACAAATAAGACTAGTTTTCCCGGTACTCGTATCTGGCATTTTACCCATCTGCCTTTCTTGTTTTTTTCTGCTGATTTCATCTTCTTGATTCCTTGTAGCTGCAGGTCATTTATCATGAAAACTTTTAACCCTCATCTGGGAGTATGCTTTCTCCAGACTGGCTTCATTTGCCTTTTGTGCGTTTCCTTTTTCTTCCCTGCCCCCTTTCCCATCCTTTCTGTAGTATTTACATGTATTGGCTCCGTGCTTTCTTTCTCCCCTAAGCATATGTGACAAGACTCTGTTCAGCCGAACCTTCAGATGCAGTTAGAGTGCATTGTCTTTAATTGCTTCTTTCCTTCTGTGAACTTTGTTTCCTTCGGGAGGTTCCATTTGTGCCCTGGTTGTTGTGGTTTATCTGCTTCTCTGTTGCCTGAAGATATGCAAGAAGGGGTGGAGTAGTAGGCACCCCAAAACAGCTGGGCCTTGTGGGGGGCACCTGTAGTCCCACCTACTAGGGAGGCTGAGGCGAGAGAATCACTGGAGCCCAAGAGTTTGAGGTTGTTGTGAGCTGTGATGCCACAGTACTTTACCGAGGGTGACAGAGCGAGACTCTGTCTTAGCCGGGTGCTGTGGCGGGCGCCTGTAGTCCCAGCTACCTGGGAGGCTGAGGCAAGAGAATCGCTCCAGCCTAAGAGGTGGAGGTTGCTGTGAGCTGTGACTCAACAGCACTGTACGGAGGGCGATAGAGTGAGACTCTGTCTCTACAAAAAAAAAAAAAAAAAAACCCAACCCAAAACCCTACCTTTTATAAACAAACAAACAAACAACCCCCCCCCCCCCCCAAGAAATCCTAGATCATTTTAGTAATATACATTTCAAATATCTACTCCTAGTCTACGGCTTGTATTTTTTACATTTTTTGAGTGACAGTTTTTCGTTTTCTTTTCTTTTTTTTTTTTGAGACAGAGTCTCACTATGTTGCCCTCAGTAGAGTGCTGTAGCGTCACAGCTCACAGCAACCTCAAACTCTGGGGCTTAAGTGCTTCTCTTGCCTCAGCCTCTCAAGTGGCTGGGACTACAGGCGCCTGCCACAGGCCTGGCTATTTTTGTTGCTGTTGCTGTTGTTGTTGTTGTTGTTGTCATTGTTGTTTGGCAGCCCTGGGCTGGGGTCAAATCCGCTGACCCCAGTGTATGTGGCCGGCGCCCTATCCGGGGAGCTATAGGCCCTGAGTTGATAGTTTCTCATTTTGGTCAAACTTACCAAAAGTAAAGTTGCAAAAATTATACAGAGTTTTTGTATACCTTTTATGGAGCTTTTCCCAAAATTAACATCTTATATAACCATAGTTTAATTATTGAGGACCAGGAAATTCACATTGATGTAATGTCCTTATATCCTTATTCTTCAGACCTTATTTAAATGTTGCCAGTATTCCTGTTCATGCCCTTTTCCTGACCCCAGCCACAGCCTCATGGTACTTTTGGTTGTCACATCACCCTGTTCAGGTTCAATCTGTAATAATTCCTCAGTTTTTCTTTGTCTTTTGTGAACTTGACACTTTGAGAGAGTTCAGGCAAGTTATTTGTAGAATATTCTCCAATTTGGGACTTGCCTGACATTTTCTTCCTTTTTCTTTTTTTCTTTTTTTTTTTGAGACAGAGTCTCACTTAGTCACCCTCAGTAGAGTGCTGTGGCATCGCACCTCACAGCAACCTCAAACTCTTGTGCTCAAGCCATTCTCTTGCCTTAGACTTCCAAGTAGCTGAGACTACAGGCACCCACCACAATGCCTGGCTGTTTTTGGAGATGGGGGTCTAGTTCTGGCTCAGGCTGGTCTTGAACTCGTGAGTTCAGGCAGTCTACCCGCCTTGGCCTCCCAGAGTGTTAGTAATAAATAATACAACAGAAATTTGATAAATTTGATGCATTTTCTCATTGGTAATAGTTTGTATGTTGATTCCCTTGAAGGCTTTATGTAGATAATTGCGTTAGATATTTTGGTTATTTCTTTTTGTTAATTTTTTTTAATTTTAATTTTTTAATTTTGGTTATTTCTGTCTTAGCAGAGGATTTTCCGTCTCTAACCTCTTAAAGTTAGGCACCATGTGACTTTTCCTGGCCAATGAAATGGAAGCTGAAGGGATGTGGGCGCAGGTGCTTGACTTTCCGAATCTGCCTGCTCTGCTTGTGTAAACAAGTATTGACATGAACATAAGATCAAAATAACATAAAATGATAAGCCAGCTTATAAAGGACAGCTACCTTCAAGAGTAGCCTAGATTGGCTCGGCGCCTGTGGCTCAACGGGCTAAGGTGCCAGCCACATACACCTGAGCTGGTGGGTTCAAATCAAGCCCGGGCCGCCAAACAACAATGACGGCTGCAACCAAAAAAAGATGGCCGGGCGTTGTGGCGGGCACCTGTAGTCCCAGCTACTTGGGAGGCGGAGGCAGGAGACTTGCTTGAGCCCAGGAATTGGAGGTTGCTGTGAGCTGTGATTCCACGGCACTCTGTCCAGGGTGACAGCTTGAGGTGGTCTCAAAAAAAAAAAAAAAAAAAAAAAAAGAGTAGCCTAGATCAACAATGGACTTTGTTTATGTGAAAATAAACTTGAAGGGTTAAGTCCCTGAGATTTTGGGGTTGTTTGTTGCATAACCTGCTTATTTGGGTGGATACAAAAATCATGTTTAGTTCTTTCTCTTGCAATTCTTTTATATATATACATATATATATATATTTTTTTTTTTCTGGTCTTATTCCATTGGCTAGGACCTCAAGTACAGTGGTTAATAAAAGCAGTATTAATACATATCTTTGTCTTGATCTTGACCTTAAAGGGAATGCTTTTCACTATTAAGTATATTTGTTTTAAGTGTTTGATGTGTACTCTTTGTCAGATTACTCTTTTTATTATACATTAGTCTGAATTTTATACATTTTTTGGTGCATCTTTTGAAATAATTGTGTATTTTCTCCTCTTTGAATTCACTGATAATAGTATATTGATACATTTCTTGTGTATTATGTATTCTTTGAGAACTTTCCATTTGTGTTCAAAAGAGATATCATCATAGTATTTCTTTTACTGTCCCTGTTTGAAGTTGAATATTTCTTCTATGTTTCTCTGAAATAGCTTGTACAAAAACGGATTTCTTTTGCTCTTTTAAAATTTGGCAAAGCTCATCTCTAAATCTGTCTGGGTAGTTTTACTTTAGAGTAGAGGCAGTGGACTTCTGATTACAAATTACAGATTCATTGTCTGTACGAGTAATTGTTATTTGTTTATTCAGATTCTGTTTCTTCTTTAGTAAACTATGTTAATTCATGATCATACAAAATTGTTTCATTTGTTTTGAAATTTACAGGCATAAGATTGTTCATAGTATTATGATTAAAAAAACCTTTCCCTGTGGTTAACTTTTTTTCACTTTAAATATGGTTTATTTGTGTCACTTTTCTTTTGTTAGATCTTGCTGCAGCCTTATTTTATTAGTTCTCCTGAAAGAAAAAGTTTTGACTATATAAATATATTCTTTGGTTATTTTATTCTTTATATCCTCACTTGACACTCAAATCTCATTTTTTCCCTTTTTTATATTTAAATGTTTACTTTGTTTTCCTTTCTAGCCTTTTGATTTATCTGATCTATTAATTTTTTTACTTATAACTTTATTCCTAAATAATTTTTATTTATGTAAATTTTATTTACAAGTTTTAATATGTTAGTCTTTCATTGTTATTTGTTTAAATGTGATTTCCTCTTTAAGCCGTAAGTTATTTCAGGTATACCTTTGAAAGTTTCAAAACATAATTTTTTCCATCATGTTTTCATTATTAATTTTTAATTTCTAGATTAATTTTTTGTTCTGTGTTGCTAGAGGCCCAGAGGTTTCTAGGGATCTGTGTTATAATGTTTTTGGTAAGCTGCCATGTGGTGTTCATATTTGGGGTTTGCCTTCTTTGTGCCTCTTTCAGCTGCTGCACTGGAGCTTGGTTTCTTTTCTTTCCTTTTTTTTTTCTTGTTTCTTCTCCCCTCCCTTTTACCCCTCTAACTTCTCCCCTCCGTTTTACCTAACCTCTTACTGTTCGCAAGTGTCTTCCCCACCCACCTTTCTGTTTTTACTTTGGGTGTATCATATGATCTTGTATACGGCTGGATTTTTTCCAACTTGTTTTTAAACCAGTGAGCTTAATCCATTTATAATGTGTGTGATTCATTATGGGTTTTCTCTTTAATAACTTTTTTCTTTAGTTTTGTTTGCTTTTTGTCTCCTATTAGATTGGTCAAGTTTTTGTGTCCTGTATCTTGACGTTACCTGAGTTGATGCTCAAGTGCATCTATTAATTTCTTTCAGTGAGTGAGGCTACATTAATGGTACAGTCTCTTAGTATTTCTGTGTTTGGAACGGTTAATTATGGTTTTACTTTTTCATTTTAATTTAACTGGGTATAAAGTTTTAGAGTGGCATCTACTTCCTTCCAGGGTTTTGCAAATACCTTATCGCTTATATTATTGGTCATGGGAAATTGCTGACAATCTGTCAGTCTTCTGTAGATAATGTGTTTCTCTGGCAGCTTTTAGGCCTTTTCATCCTCGATGGTCTGGAGTCTCACTAGGATGTAGTGAGATTTGGATTTGTCTTTATTTACAGTCCTGGTGTTATTTCCAGGAGTCTCTCAAAGACCGTACGGCAGACAAATCAAATTTAAAGAGGAGTCCTTTTATTGAAGAGCCGGCCGCCACTGCCTCAGTGTTCCAACGTGGGGTTTCCGAGAGCAGCCCTGAGTGCTTAAGGAGTCGGGTTTTTAAGGCTTGTTCTGTATCCTGGTTGGCACACAGGCTGCCCAGGTGCATTCCAGTAGGTTAGCAAGCATTGTACGGAAGCAGAAGTTTGCAGGTAGTTAGTCTTACGTCTTTGTTTCTGTACTTTCTCCACCTGGTATTTCTCAAAGGTCAGTCTGGGGACAGTTGGCACTTCCCGGTTTCTCAGGGCAGTTAGTCAAGCAAGGAGTCAGTGAGTGCTTTCCCATCTATCTGGGAGCAAACCAGACTTACTCCACTTTGCTGAGGGCTTGCAGACCAGAAATTTGCCAAGAGTTAACTGGTATTCTTCTACCTTAGTTTAGGCGTAATACTGGGTACTTAGAGTACAGTTTTCAGTGGGGGATTCATATTTTCAATTCTGGAAAATTCTTCACATATTTTTTTCTTCTTCCTTCATTCCTTTCTTCAGGAAGTCTAGTTAGAGTAAGTTGACGTCATCTGTCCGCTCCTTCGCCTTTGTCTTTCTGCTAAGTTTTGGTTGTTAGTGGAATTAGTCACCTCTGGGGAAGGGTCGCGTTCTCCTTCCGCCTGTAAGATGTGGAAAGGCCAGTCTGGAGTTCTCTCCTCACTTTACTCCTGAGGACCGTTCCCCTGACTTAGGCTTTGTAGTACCACCTCGGTTTGCCCTTCTTCACCCTGGGAGACTATTGTACGGATTTCATTCCCTCACCTTGTCTTTGTTTGGGCCTCCCCGGGGAAAGGGTAAGGTACGTTAAAAGTTCGGGTGTGTTCGTTGTTTTTCCCTGGCCACCACTTTCAAGGAGTATGCTAAGAGTTGTATCCCTTTGTTTGAGTTCTGCTTGTATATTTTTGGCCAATTGGAACTTAGTTTTTCATTTCAGTGTTGGACAAAGTAGGGAAACAAACGCCTCCATGCCGCCTACACACTTCAGGAGTCAGAGCAGCGGTCATAATAGTTTTAGCCCATCAGCAGGTGGTCGTGGGTGTTTAATAGCCCAGTTTGTGTGCAGGCTGGCACAGTGCACAGGTGTTTGGTAGCTTTGGAGAGAAACCGGTGCCTATTATAACTGGATATAAATTAAGGAACTGAGAAATTTGAATGAGGCCAATAGTAGAAAGCTGGTCTTATTAAACTGGAGGTGTTGGTGGAAGGATGGAGGTTGACCTGCTGTAGATGCCACCTGTCGTGAATGCTCTCTGAGGACTCAAGAGTTTTCTGGAGAATCCGTAAATGACTGCATTTGGATTTTTGTGGGATACCTTTATTTGGCTTTCTTGTGGACAGAAATGCCTGATTTACCTCTTTGCTGTTAGTCATTTACCTCAAAAGATATGGAAATAAAATTCTCTGCTTCAAGGCTATATAGGTTTTTTCTTGCCTCCCCACTTTCTCTTAAAAATCCTGTTTTTGCTTTTGCTCTGAGACTCAGTTTACCAACTGAGTCCCTCCCACTGAGGAAAGTCATTTACATGAAAGACAACTACATTACATGCAAAATCAGGAGTCTTCTCTGGGTTATTCTTTGATGGCTCCACGCTTCAGACTTAGGGTGTAGGTATCACTTACGTCTAATGTTATATCTGCACCTGCCCACTTCCCTGCTCTGGTGATTTTTAACACATGCTATTTACATGTGTCTAATGGAAGCTCTTTCATCGATTGTCTGTAGCAATCATGGCATGAAAAAGCAAAGTAGGTTGTGCGTGTTTTACTATTAGCTTTCTCTGGCTAATGAAAACTGATAACACCAAAGATCTCATGGGAGATTTGAATGGTCAGAGAAGAGTTAGAAAGGCAGGTGTGTGGTCTAGTTATTCAGATTCACAGGGCTGCTGGCTCTCCCCCTCCCATTCATGCTGGTGACCTGTCACCCGACTTGGTCAGTCTTTTATTTCTGATTTCTTCTTTAGGCCAAGGGGTATGTTCCTTACAAGCACTTCTAGTGTCAAACACACGTAGGCCACCTTGCCTAGGAATCTCCCGCTTGAGATTCATTCTGCATGTTAACTGTTTAGTTTCCAAGGAGTGCTGCACTCAAGAAACCTGTTTTATTTAATTTAATCCAGTGGTTTTCAAGTTTGCAATCCCTCCTCCCTCTCACCCACCCCCCAGCTAGCCCCAGACACACGGGTGCTCTCGATGTGTTGAGGGGCACAGATTGGGAAAACCTGCCCTACTCCAATGTACAGGACTCTGGCCCTCATCTCGGCTTCTCTTCTGCTCTTGCTTTTTTTGTTTTTCTTTTAAAAATTAATAGTTTTTGATACTGCTTCCATTGCTTTGGGGTCCTCCTCATGAAGTATTCACCCAGTCCGATGCTTTCAAGAGTGTTCCCCGCACTTTCTTCTAGTATGAAAAAAATGATATTTCTAAACTCAGTTTCTTTAATCACATATAGCCAGATGAACTGTAGAAATTGGAAAATCTAACAAAATAAATTTAGAGAATAAATCTGCTAATTTAAAAATTTTATGTTTTGGCAATGGATGATAGCCCTGATTCTACAAATATGGTACAACTTGCTATTTTTATTAGAGTAATTTATGACAAATATAATGTCACTGATGAAGCCAAAGAAATGGCTTCTTTGGTGCAGTTAAAAGACACAACTAAATCAAAAGATTTATATGAAGCATTAAAAAATATATTAAAGATATTTTCTCTGTCCATTGCCAACATATCTAGTATAGTTACTGATGGTGCCCCAGCAATGGCAGATTAAAAAAAAGAGATTTTTAAAATTAATAGAAGATGATGAAATTGCCACTCCAAACTCACATTGATAAAGTATAATTGCATAGTACATCAAGAAGATTTATGCGCAAAAGCTTTACAAATGGATATCACACACATTATCTTCAAAACTGTGAATTTCATAAGGGCATAGGAATTGAATCATTGCCAATTCTAGGAATTCCTTAGAGGTATCGATGGTGACTATAGCTACATTATTTACTTTTTGGAAGTAAGATGGCTAAGTTGAGGCCATATGTTGAAAATGTTTTATGATTTGCAACATATCAAGTCTCATTTATGTATCAAAATAAAATTTGTGCCAGAATTTGATGATGAAAACTGGCTTACAGACTTAGCATTTTTAGTTGATGTAATGACTCATTTAAATGATTAAACATTTGGCTCGGTGCTTATGGCTCAACAGGCTAAGGCGCCAGCCACGTACACCTGAGCTGGCAGGTTCGAATCCAGCCCGGGCCGCCAAACAACAATGACGGCTGCAACCAAAAAATGGCCAGGTGTTGTGGTGGGCGCCTGTAGTCCCAGCTACTTGGGAGGCAGAGGCAGGAGACTCGCTCAAGCCCAGGAATTGGAGGTTGCTGTGAGCTGTGATGCCAC
>CAUYRH010056341.1:0-13559 GCA_963574655.1 Perodicticus potto
TATTTTAGGCAGTGTTGGTGGAATTAGTTAGGGGAGAAGAACCAAGATATGTGCAACTTCCCAGCACTCTGGGAGGCCAAGGTGGGTGGATTGCTTTAGCTGAGGAGTTTGAGACCCCCGTCTCTACTAAAAATAGAAAAACAAGTCGGGTGTTGTGACAGCTGCCTATAGTCCCAGCTACTTGGTCTCTTGAGCCCAAGTATCTGAGGTTGCCACAGCTACGATGCCACAGCACTCTACCCAGGGTGACACAGGAAGACTCTGTCTCAAAAAAAAAAAAAAAAAAAAAAGGCCAGGCAGAGTTGCTCACACCTGCAATGCCAGCAATCTGGGAGGCCAAAGCAAGTGGATTGCTTGAGTTTAGGAGTTCAAGACCAGCCTGAGCAAGAGCGAGACTCCCATCTCTAAAAATAGCTGGGCTTTGTGGTGGGTGCCTATAGTCCCAGCTACTCGGAAGGCTGAGGCAAAAGAATCGCTTGAGCCGCAAGTTTGAGGTTACTGTGAGCTGTGACACCATAGCACTCTACTGAGGGCAGGTCTGTCTTAAAAAAAAAAAATCTCCCAAAAGACATCTGCTAACTCATCTTTAAATAGTTCAGGAACTATGTATGTTGAGAGCATGAAAGAAAATAAAGTAAGATGTAGGGGGGAAGCCCCAAATTGATGAATCTAGGTAAAGAGTTTACAAGTGTTTGTTGTATGATTCTTTCAAATTTTCTCCATGTTTGAAACATCTCCAAACAAAAAGCAGGAAAGATTTTTAGTTAGAGAGTTATGGAGCCGAGAACTGAGGAAGTGATTTTTAATTTTATTTAGAAGTACTCTGAGAAATGATCATTTCCAAGGAAGAGGGTGATACACTAGAATATTCATTAAGAAAATGTTTCTAGGGCAGTGCCTGTGGCTCAAAGGAGTAGGGTGCTGGCCCCATATGCCGGAGGTGGCGGGTTCAAATCCAGCCCCGGACAAAAACTGCAAAAAAAAAAGAAAAAGAAAAAGAAAAAGAAAAAAAGAAAATGCTTCTAATAGAGAAAATATTCTCCATTCCAAGGAGCTTTCCTCCTTGGTGCTCCCAAAGCCTATGGGACGAATCAGAGTGCTTTTAGGGTGTGTCGTACATCAACAGACACGTCTCACTGAGAGGACTGGAAGTTCCATCGGGATAGAGATCAAGTCTAACCAATTTCTATGACCCCGGCTGGAGATCCTAATAAACATGTGTGAAGGAAGGGATAAGGCTGGGACTGACCACCAGCGCTTGCCAGGGTAATTGGAAAGGCAGCCTTGAAGCCAAACTCAGAATTAGAAATCAGAAATAACCTTGGAGTTGGGTGTGGACTACTGGACACTCAGCTCCTCATATGCACGGAGGGGGTCACTAAACCTGTCAGACTTGTTTGCACTGGCAAGCAGGTTATTTGGAGCCAGTTCTTTAAAAGGAAAGGTGCTTCGAGACTTCAGGATCCCACGCAGCAGTATCACATACACAGTGAACAAAGAGCCAAAGAAAATGAAGACAATGCCAAAGGGAAACCAAGTCACTCTTTTAATCATCTGAACAGAAACAAAACCGCCCAGACCGAAGAGAGGTCTTTTAGTTTGATTATGGAATCATTTACCAGCATCTCTTTGCTCTCCAAATTCTACCAAGCCAGAGCTAGGATGCTCAACCCTATTAAGAGTACCCATATTTCTTCTATTTTTTCAGATTCAACTTAATTATTCTGATACAGGGACAGGTCTTTCTGACAAGTCAGCTGTTAACATTCAGCTGATGCTGTATTAGAGTCACAGCTTGTACTAATAACCAGTTCAGGAGCAGTTTAACACAAAGATTTTTCTGCACATTCAGAAAATTTCATAAATTTTCTGTACCTAAATCATCTACTAATGCATGCACCTTTTTTTTTTTTTTTTTTTTTTGAGACAGAGCCTCAAGCTGTCACCCTGGATAAAGTGCCATAGCATCACAGCTCACAGCAACTTCCAATTCCTGGGTTTAAGTGAAGTCTCTTGCTTACGCCTCCCAAGTAGCTGGGACTACAGGTGCCCGCCACAACGCCCGGCCATTTTTTGGTTGCAGCCGTCATTGTGGTTTGGCGGGCCCAGGCTGGATTCAAACCTGCCAGCTCAGGTGTACGTGGCTGGCGCCTTAGCCCATTGAGCACACGCGCCGAGCCTGCTTGCATCTTTTTAAACCTATGTGACAATGGCTCCTTGATAGTAAATGAAGACACAATTTGGCAGAAAGTCAGACCCCAGCCGTCTCCACACCAAGCCTAAGAAGACCCATTTGCTCATTTATATTGAGCATAACTACCTCCTGGTCCATGTTAAGCTTATTCTTGTGACAAAGTAGGAAGAATCTCATAGCCATTTACTATTAATCTTTCTTAAAGACTTTAACAAAGTTGGCACTGAAATATCTGGGCAATGTAAAATAATCATAAAGAAACCCCAGGGTATTCAATTTTTTCTGTCCACAAACTCCTGCCTCTTTATTTCTCAAGGATCAGGTACATTAGTAATGATTCTTTTGGTTGTGAGTGATGGACACCCACTCTACACTTGCTTAAAGAAACAAAAATCTTATTTGCTCAGTAACTAGAAACTGGGCATTCCAATCAGGCAATCACATCAGGAGAGTGGACTTCTCTTTCTCTCCATCTCTTGGCTTATCTATGTCGGTGTCATACTCTGATGACACTGTTCCATACATTTGCAAAGATGATGACCAGCAGCTCTAGGTTGTTTAATATTCCAATCTAGACATCCCAAAGAAAGGGGAACACATCCTTTCACATGGCTCCAGGAAATTTCAAGAAGGATTTTGTTCAGCTGCTCTGTGTCAAAGAGATGGAGTTTTCTGATAAGCCCATCCTGGGTCATGTGTGTATCCTGCCAGCCAGAAGCAATATCAGCCCCCTGTAAACCATATAGAAGGGACTAGAGTTTTCTAGAATGGGACATGGCTATCTCCAAAAGGTATGCTGAGTAGAGAAACATATCATCCATTCAGACTTATCTCCTCCTACTTTTTCTTGGGCTGAAAATTGCTACACTGATCAGTCAGTGTTCGGTACAGATTTAAAATTATAATTAAACAGCTAGCATTATTTCCAGGATGATGATGTCAAATACTCTCCACGCAAACCAGTTCAGGCACATGGAGTCCAATGAAAAAGGGAAATATATCCTAAATGAACAGCAATGATGCCTGCACCCAGATTTATTTACATATTTATTCGTTTATTGACGTAGGCGGCACAGCCCAATGGAGAACAGTGTGAGCACTGATGTAAGAATAAAGTTAGAATCCCGTTTCTATCACCTTGTAATTCTCTGAAGATGACATATAACCTTTCTGTATTTTAGTTTCCTTATCTGTAAAATGGAGAATTAATAGCACCTACTGCACAGTTCTGCAGTGAGGATGACATGAGTTAAGCTCTATGAAGTGTTTCGCACAGTTCCTGGTACCTGGTAAGCACCCAATAAAGCTTAGATGTGTTCATTCAACAAATCTGTTTAGTAGGTTTGACACCATGAATTCCCACAGCAATGGGAAATGTGTGAAAAATGTGATTCCTTCCCTAAGGGAAAGTTGAAGTATTTTGTCAGGACAAAAAAACAAAACAGAACAAAACAAAACCCAACCCCAGTACATCACATTCAGGATGACGTGGTACCATGATTGCTAGAGACCAGAGAGGGAAACAGGCCTTATCAGGAGCCCTTCTACAGATGATTTAATTTGTGGTGGGCCTGGGAGTGTGGTAAGATTTGTAGTCCTTCCGAAGGAGAAAGGCATCACAGGACAGAGTGTGTTCTGCTGACTGCACCATCAGCACCACCTAGGAACCTTCTAGAAATGCAAAACCTTGGACCCTACCTATAGCAACCAGCCATCTGTGTTTACTAGAGGGCAAGCCTTCTGGTCTTAAAAATGGGAAAATCCCAGGCAAACTGGGATATGTTAGTCATCATGGGCCCTTGACCTGTGTGCTCAGAAGAATCTCTCTCTGGTGTCTGGTCCAGGAATCTGTGCTTTAACCAGCTGTCCAAGTGATTCTTAGACAATGTTTGTGAGGCCTTGTTCTGGAAGAGAATGTAGTGTGAGCAAAGGCTCAAAGTGAGAAAAGACACATATTATATAACTTCCAGCCTCGCTCCTCATTCTTCCCATCCCTATTGCTGTGGGAAGCAAAGCAGAGCAGTGGGCACCTTGCAGTGCAGGCCTCTGCCTCTGAGTGGGCAAAGAGGGCAGAGCCTGCAGACAGCTCTGTGGCTGCTTGTCACCTCAGTTTATCTGCCTCAGCACCCGCCTCAGCATAAGGGGATGGAGGAAGCTTCCTGTGAGGAGTGTTGAGAAAAGGACCAGGGGGACGATGGGGATGAGGAGAGAAGAAAGGGAGGCCCTGTGTGGCCACAACCTTTGGGCCAGTCTCAGACCACAGTTTGTCCCCGGATTTGTTACTCTGAGACAGGACTCAATTCTGTCCTCACCACAGGAACTGCATTGTAAGCAGCCTCGAGGCCGTATCTTTCCTTTTTTTGGTAGGGTTACTTCAACATAGTAAGAAACAAGCTCGCTTTTCCTCCCTCCGCCTTCTCCTCAAGAATCTCCAGTCGGCCTAGTCCAGAGTTCCTCAGGCTCCGTGCTGCTGACACCCCAAGCTGGGTAACCCTTTGCGGTGGGGGCTGTCCTGTGCATTGTGGAGCGTTCAGCGGCAGCCCTGGCTTCTGGCCCCTCTGATGTCAGGAACACCCTGCTCCCTAGTTGTACAACCAAAAAGTCTCCAGATACTGCCAAATGTCCCCTGGAGGGTGGTTGAGAACCACCCTCGAGCTTCCCTGCCTCTAGGCAAAAAGAGTGCAGCTCCATGTGCCCAACACATGGAGGTTTTTAGACTTTTTGTTTTGGGGATATTTTTAAGCCAACAACCTCAGATGTGTAATGTATGTATAATACTTTTAATTTTTATATTTGAGGTGTGAGATGTGGCCAGAGGGTGTCACCTGCCCTATGCTGGTTTCTACATGGGGTCCTTCTTTTTTTTTTTTGAGACGGAGCCTCAAGCTGTCACCCTGGGTAGAGTGCCGTGACATCACAGCTCACAGCAACCTCGAACTACTGGGCTCAGGCGATTCTCCTGCCTCTGCCTCCCAAATAGCTGGGATTATAGGCCCCTGCCACAATGCCTGGATATTTTTTGGTTGTGGCCATCATTGCTGTTTGGCGGGCCCGGGCTGGATTCGAACTCACCAGCTCGGGTGTATGCGGCTGGCACCTAAGCCGCTTGAGCCATAGGCACCGAGCCATGGGGTCCTTCTTTCAAGCCACTTGGGGTCATGGCATCTGCTAAGAGGGCCCAATTCATTTTCCTGTCTCTAAGTCCAGTGTTCTAGCCTGTTGACCCCTATCGGGTTCCCACTGCCCTGTCTCAAGGTTTTTGCTGCTCTGTTGCCCAACTCTCTGCCTCTTTCAGGGGAGACTATCACCTTTAGGTTTTCCTCCACTGGGCCTGAGATGCACAGGAAGTCAGTCTTCCTTCCCTTACTTGTTCCAAGCTGCAGTTTATCCCTATTCGATTCTATTCCACTCCATTCCTTTTGAGTTGTCTACTCCAATGGGATGGCCACTTAGCCACCTGTGACTGCCAAGCCCTTGAAATGTGGTTAGGGAAAGGAGATAAACTTCTTAACCCATTTCATGAGACAGGAATAATCTTGGTAATAAAGACAATCCTCAAAGGAGGTGGCTGCCAGCATAAAATACGCACTGGAGTTTGATGTTTATATGCATAAAAATCATTAGAAATTTTAATTTTGAACAAATTACAACATTTTGACTATATTGGGTCAAATAAAATTTTTTATTGCAACCATTTTCACCCTTGAGGGGTAGAATATGATCCCAGCATGGTAGATCAGAGGATTCTGTTCCTCTGGCTATCATGAATCAGCTCAGGGAGGTGGCATTGACAAAAACTCAGGTAATCAAAGTCAATCTTGGGACTTTAACTGGAATACTGGGAAGGGGATTTCTCTTTCTGCTGAGATTGCGGGTAGATGCTGTGGGAGTTTCCAGCAGCCCTGTTGCCACCAAGCTGGGAAAGACCCACCTGAAATGAGAGCTCAGAGGAAAAAAGATGGACAAAAGATGCAAGTGATGGCTTTTTTAGGATATCTAAGAAAGAGCAAATGGAAGCTGCTAGTCTCTTACAGCCTGGACTTGGAAACTGACACTGGCATCATGTCCGCTATCACCCATCAGTCAAAATAGCCACGTAGTTTCTGTGTTCCCTCCTCCTGAAGCCTGGCTTTAAGAACATGAATACATCTACTGTGTCCAACATGGAGTTCTTAGTGGCAGTGGCAATAAGAGTAATAAAAATAATAATACTCTCCACTCCTACTAAGTGTTATAAGCTCCAGGCAAGGAGCTGAAGGGTTTAGATATGTTGTCTCTTGTAAACTTCACAACAACCCAATGGAAAAGGTGGTATTCATTTACTAATTCACCAAATGCTTACTGAAAAGTAGGAGGCTTCCTTCTGACTTCACTTGAGCACTTGGATTCAGCAGATCCATGAACTTTTCAGTTCCAAGTTCCATAAATTACATATTTAACTTAAGTCAATTTATATTCTGTCTCTGTTACTTGCGATCACCTTGTCCTGGCAAACACGAGCAGGGTCTTATCTGTACAAATCAGGGTCCTTGGGGGGATTTTGTTGTCTTCCCAATTATATGATGTAATATAAAACAGGAAAATATAAGTCTCATATTACTAATTTTGCCAAGACTTACCTTTATTATTAAGAATGAGATCTGAACAGAGTGTGGTGGTATAATTTTAAGATGATGTGGCCTCCTCTGATCTAGGTCCTAAGGATACAGTAGCAAATAAGTCAATTATAATCTTTCCTTCCTTTTTCTGGTGGAAGAAGATGACAAATAAATAAGCAAGAATGAGAGAAATCATTTAATGATAAACAAATACAACAAAATACAAAAAACCCCCAAAGTACGACAATGCTCAAGCCGATGGGGGCAGGAAGAATGGCTAGTTTGGGCCAAGTGGTCAAGAAAGCCCACACTTAGTAAATCACTAATAAGTCACAATTGTATTGAGATCTATATTGCAAGTAAAAATTAAACATTTCACCATCTGGAGGAAGCAAGATTCAGGCAGCAGAGCAGACAGTGCAAAGACACAGAGGGGTATTCAAAGAAAAAAAAGTTCAAGGGTGACTAGAGAATATTTGAATGAGAGGGAGAATGTTAGGATGCGAAGTTAGAGAGGTAGGCCACGGCCTTGTCATATAGGTCCTCATTGTCTAAAATAAGGATTTTTTTTTTCTTCTCTGATGGAAATTCAGATTTAATTCAGAAATTTATTAAAATAGAAGGATTTTAATCTAGGAATTAAGGGATTTTTTTTTAAACTCATTCTGACTGTCCCATCCTGTGATGGGTGGATTTAGAGGGTCAAGAGTGGAAGCAGGAAGACTGGTGATAAAGCTATTGTTTTAGTTCAGGTCAGAGACACTGTGGCTTTGTTAGAAGTGGTGGCAAAAATAGGAATGAACATACCTGGACTGCCATGTCGGACATAGTCAGAGGCAACCAGGATTAAATGTGCTGCTAAGTACAAATGCTGGTGGCTGTGTACAGGGGTTCCAAAACAAACTCAGGATGTGGTTTAAAGGAGGAGTTTTTAATTGTTAAGATTAGATGGAGAAGTGGGGGCAAAAAGGCAATTGATTAAGTGTTTGGTGATGCTGAAATGGGAAAGATAGCAGAAGGATAACTTTTTTGGGAGGGGGGAATGCTGTTTTGTTTTAGACATATTAAATGGAGATGCCCTTTAGACATCCAACCCAACATGTCAAGAAGATAGCAAGGTTATGGTTAAGATTGAAGAATATGTCTGAACACAACAAGATGATAATGCTAACCGTCCTATCAGATATCAAAACATTCCATAAAACTCCTGTTTTGATAGAGAAATAGATAAGTAGCTCAGTGAACAGTAGTGACCTAAGAAAACAGATCTCAGTTAATACAAGAATGTAATATATGGCAGAGATTGAAGTTTAATTCATTAGGGAGAGGAGGATGGAAGGAATGTTCAATAAAGATCTTGGTACAACTGACTACCCATTGGAATAAAATAAAATTTGTCTTCTATCTTACCTGTCCTGTAGAAACAGATGGATTAAATACTTAAATATTAAAAACAAAATAATAAAACTGCTTGCAAGACGATCTATAATACCACATGCAAGTACAATCTAGAAATGGGGAGACCATTTCACAAAGACTGAAACTCCTGAAGCTATGCAAGAAAACAGATATTTGGCTGTGTAAAAACAACATCTTTTGTCTGGCAAAAGACTTCATTAAAAATGATAAAAGGTAAACAAAACATTTGTAATTTAGGTGACAAAGAGTTGATATGAAATATTGAAGAGCTCTTACAGATTGTCATGAAAGAAACAAATGACCCAGTTTTTAAAAATAAGTAAAGAATGTCAATAGACAGTTCACTGGGTGGCAAATGAAAATGGTAGCAAGCATATGAAGAGATGAACAAACTCATAAGCAATCAGGAAATGCAAAGTACAGCAATATTTAATATTTTTTATGCTCTTCAGGCTGCCAAAAATTAATGAGCAATAATATTTATTGCTCGTGGGATGGTTACTTATAATTTTGGCAGAAATAGAGATTGTTTTAGTCTTTTTGGAAAGGAATCTGGCCACATCTATTAAAATAAAAAATGTGTATATCCTTTAACCCAGCAATATTTTTCCTGGGAATCTGTCTCATGGATATAAAAGCCTCAGAGTATGAAGATTTATATGCAGAGATGTTGTTACAGCTTTGTTTTTTGTGACTTAAAACTGGAAGCAAAAATGAATGCCTTTCAAAGGAAAAGTTGAATAAAATATGGTCTTTTCACATTTTAAGATATTATATTGCCATTAAAAAAATGAATCAGAGGTGAGCCAGTTTACATAGACACATTCTCAAAAAGTACTCTAGGATAAGAAAAACAAAATATGGAGTTCATGTAATATAGCCTTGTTTTAAAATTAATGATGAATCTTAGAAGGGTACAGGTGAAACTTACTAAATGCAGAATACAAATGTCTTCATACAATAACTAAGAAAATGCCATGAAGGCTATGTTAAACAGTTTGATGAAAATATTTCAGATTGTATGTGAAACCAGGACATTGTACCCCATGATTGCGTTAATGTACACAGCAATGATTTAATAAAAAAAAAAAAAGACACAGAATTAGCCACAGATTTATAGACAATTGCATAAACAATGGAAATGTTTAGTGAAGGTGTTCTAAATTCACAGCTATAAGCCTTTTAGTATGAGGACCTTGCTAAAATAGTGCTGAATACTCTTTCTAGAAAACAAAGGTTTTGCCAATACATGCTCAAAGTAAAGGCAATGACTTTTCACAGTGGAAATGTTAAACAATCCTTTATGTACTTCTACCACATGGACTATGATTTAGGACAATGAAAGAAAATTTGGAGAATGAGGTATAAAAGAAAAAGGAGGAAAAGATGGATAAAGAAGGCATGTTTCGGCTCAGCACCTGTAGCACAGTGGTTATGGCACCAGAAAAGGGGATGAAAAGCTGTGGGATCTAGCACTGGAGTGGTAGTTCAAAAGGGAAACCAGCCCAAGCCAACTAAACAACAATGACAACTGCAACAAAAAATAGCCGAGCGCTGTGGTGGGCACCTGTAGTCCCAGCTACATGGGAGGCTGAGGCAAGAGAATTACTTAGCCCAAGAGTTTGAGGTTGCTATGAGCTGTGACGCCACAGCACTCTACTGAGGGCGACAAATGAGACTGTCTCAAAAAAAAGAAGAAGAAGAAGAAGAAGACATGTTTTGAATACAGATGTTAGTTATATAGAACAGTTTCATATGTAACTCAGTTTGGGGAGAGAAAAATATTATTCCTAATAAGAATAAAAACAGGCACTTCAAAGTATTAAAATTTTTACCTTTTCACCACCTCTTCCAGGTTCACCAGGATAACCAGGATCACCAGGCAAACCCTTTAAAACATACAGGACAGTGTGTAACATCAGCATAAATGGTAGAGACCTCCCCAAATTCTCTCCTCCATATAAGCAATGAGAATACTGGCAGAAATGGTCAGCTAAAATCAATCTTTTCAGAACTGTGGAAATTAACCCAAGCCTACAGCAATCTAAGAACATTTTCTCAAAATAAAAAAAGACTGAACCTGGGTAAGAACACAGAGTTTTGTGACATTTTAGCTTACTCTATTCCCCCTACCTGGCCTCACAATCAAGGTGAAAACCAGCAGCCTAGCAGCTACTGGAGGCAAAAACACAGGATTAGAGCTATTTCAAAGCCCCATTCCCAGAGAACTGTCATTATTTGATCTGTCCAGTAGATTCCAAGAAGATCCCACTTGCAATGCTGTCTGGGGGTTTGACCTAACTTGGGCTTTCTAAGGACAAACTGAGAACAAGAGAAGACTCTCCCTGCTAAATATCCCTCATTTGTTAAAAACAATCAGAGGCAATTGTTGAATATCACCATTGCCTAAATTGAGACAAAGACCAATTGTTCCCAAAGAAGCTAGGAACTGAGGCGCTGAACTTATCCCTTCTTATTTTATTTTATATGTTTAAGCATTTTCTGAACTAAAGTTCTAAGTTAAAGATTGTCTATTGAGTAAAATCATCATGAAACCAATTAATATGATTTTAGTAACTCTAAATTCCTGTCTTGCTAAACATTATCCCTTTCCTTTGGAATGCTTACAAAATTTCATCAAATGTTGTCACTTAGCCCTCACTTAATGCCCATTCTGGAGTCTCTTGATACTGAAGGTTCTTAAAATAACATTCTTGGATGTGCATATTTTAATTTCTCCCCTTTGGGTAGGAATTAGAAGAATTACCTCTCAAAACTTTTATTGAAAAAACTTATGCTCACACAAAAACATACATTTGAATGTTTACAACTGTTTTATTCATAATGGCCAAAACCCAGAAACAACCAAAATACCCTTCAATGGCTAAACAGATAAACAAGCCATGGTGTATCCACACAATCAAATACTATTCGGCAATGAATATTGATACACAGTATAATACATTATACTCTGTGAAAGAATCCTGATTCTAAGGCTACGTACAATATGACTCAATTTATGTGACATATTAGAATAAAAAAAATTATAGGGATTCTGAACACATCAGTTATTGCCAGGTCGTTGGAGTAGGGGTGTAGATAAGTATAAAAGAGCATGAGGAAACTTTTGAGGGTGATGAAACTGTTCTTGATTATGGTGGTAGTGACACAACTGCATGTGTTTGTCAAAACATAGAATGGTACAATAAAAATCATTCCTCTTACTGCGCATAAATTATATCTCAATAGATCTGACTTAAAAACAGAAGAATCTCAAATTTATATTCAAAAGAGACAAAATATGTAATTCCCATTCATTTAAACTATGAATATTTCTAAATCCCAGACCCATTGTCATCCTGTTTCTCTACCACTACCTACAAATGTTGTCAGCTTTGGCAGTGAGGGGAGGGAAGGACCTTAGTTACTCACTGGAATTCCTGGTTGACCATTCTCTCCATCTTTTCCTGGTTTGCCCTGTAGGATACAAAGAAATAATGGGGTACTGACATAAATTTTCTAATTAGGAAGTATGAAGTTAAAAAAGTTAAAGAAGTTAAAGAATACACAACAAGCTTTATTCCTATCTTAGGCTATATAAGTAGAATTTTTAGACTTTAGTATTATAAATAATCAGTATGTCAGTAGTGATATTATGAGGCAATGAAGGCAAGACTTTGGAAGAAAGAACAAAATCATACATAAACGCAATTTAGGATTTTTTTACAAAGAGTTATTAATAGTCGTAACACTTACTCTCTTGCCTGGCTCTCCTTGTTCACCTTTCTCACCTTTCACACCACCTGGTGGACCCTGTACATACAAACATAGTTTCGCATTGATTCATGGGATACTGTGTATCACTAATTTGCATTAATTGATGCTAAAGCATTTTAGATTACTTACTGGAGGACCACGTATCCCTGGAGGTCCAGGAGGCCCTCGGTCACCAGGAAGTCCCTATATAGTAGTAGAGGAAAGGAAAACAATGTTAATACTAAAGTATGTACTCTCATTCTAACTACTAGAGCTAGCTAGGAACATTTTTAACAAACTGAACTGTAGACTCATATAGTTTAACCAAAGATAATAGGATATTTCTAATTCAAAGTTAAAATCTGCTAGGCAAAGAACCTAGACCATCTTTGCTCACTTCAATTAATTTCTAGTGTATATATAAGCCAAGCTTTGAGGTAAATAACAAGACAACACTTTAAAATAAAAATGCTACTTATTTTTATTCTTAAAAAATATTTTATAAAAAGCAACAGTACCTAAAACTAGGAGATTTGGGGGCCACATAGCACGCATATACAGAGGGTGCCAAAAAAGTATACACATTTTAAGAAAGGAAAAAACTATATGAAAATTGTAATACTCTCTATATACTGATAATGTTTTTCATCTTGTATACTGTATTTCGTACTCAAGTCACATTTGGCTTCTATAATTACAAAAGATACACAATATCTTAAAATGTGTACACAGTTTTTGGCACCTTTTGTATTTTGGCAGAGAGGTAAATGGCCCAATTCACACTGATGATAAGAGTTTCATATAACTGTTCCTTTATTTTAAACTTTCTTATTAGCATTTAAAGTAAACAAAAATGTATTATTTGTTTGTTTAAAGGTGGACCAGTGTACTATAAAAATATATTTGATCCTCTCATCTACTCTTATAAAAGCAAGGTATCAACTATTTATATATACGATAAGAGTTTTAGAGCAACATCATATTCCTTTCATATCAGTAAAACATAGAAAACAGTCATCTGAGACAACGACCATTTACCTTACTATCATGTAACTTTATACATGAATACAGTATTCAAATAGTCAAAAATAGAAATAACCCAAATGTCAATAAATTGATGGATGAATGGATAAACAAAAAATGGACTATCCAGAGAACAGAATTTTATTTAGCAATAAAAAAGAACGACATACTGATAATGCTACAAAATGGTTGATCTTGAAAACATTATGCTTGTAAAGGAAACCAAACACAGAATGCTACACATTATAATATTTGACTCCATTCATATGAAATTTCCAGAATAGACAAATCTACAGAGCTAATAAGTAGATTACTGGTTATCTAAGGCTAAAGAATTGGAGGAGAAATACTGACAACTAATAGGTATGGAGTTTTACGGGGACTTAATAAAAACTTTCTAAAATTACATTGTGTTGATGGTTTCACTACTCTGTGAATCTACTAAAAAAACCTGAACTGTACACTTAAAGTGGGTGAATTATATGGTATGTAAATTATATCTTTCTAAAAATTTGATTATTTCGAGATTTTATTATTTTTAGCTTATTAATCTTTGTTTTACTTTATTT
>CAUYRH010056342.1:0-18174 GCA_963574655.1 Perodicticus potto
GCCAAACAACAATGACGGCTGCAACCAAAAAAAATGGCCGGGCGTTGTGGCGGGTGCCTGTAGTCCCAGCTACTCGGAGGCTGAGGCAAGAGAATCGCTTCAGCCCAGGAATTGGAGGTTGCTGTGAGCTATGATGCCACAGCACTCTATCCAGGGTGACAGTTTGAGGCTCTGTCTCAAAAAAAAAAAAAAATACACACACACACACATACATAAGAATAGTCTTATGACTAATTTAAGGGACTTGTCTTTTGTCTTGCAGGCAAGAAGGGCATTTACAGAAACGCTCTCCCTGAGGGCCATGAGGAGATTCTATTAGTAGTGGGTAAGAATGGAGTCAAGGATCTTACTCAGGAGCTAGCTGTATTAACAGATGATGGTGACAGGCCCAGGATACTGGCACTGAGAAGAGAGGGAAAGATGTGGGTAACTTTGAGATACTTTTAGGTGTAGAGAGATAAGAAAAAAGAAAGTTCGAAGGCTGTTCAAATTTTGGCATCAAACTACCTGGGTGAACTTCGTTCACTGGCAAAAGAAATAATATGCTTTGAGTTATTACCTTGGGGCAAGTGGTGTGCTATTATCTGATTTTATTCTTACAACAGCTCTTTGTAGTAGGACTATCATTTCCACTTTATAGGTAAGAACAATGAGGCTCAGAGAGGTAAAATATCATGCCCAAGGGCACTTGTATTATTAGGGTGCTGGGATTCAAACTCCACTCGGAGAGACTCTTGAGACTCTGCTCAAACCATCAGTGCCCTGTCTGCCAACCTAGCAGGAAGACCGAGTTTAGAAGAAAGTTTGGAGAGGAGAGAAGAAAAGAAGACAATGTGTTTGTTTTGGAAAAAGCCAATAGTGAATTAAGTGGAGACATCCGGGAAATTGATGGGCATGTGGTTTAGAACCCGGGGGAGAGATGTGGGCTGGAGATTGTGAGTCATCAGTCTCTAAATCACAAATAAAACCAGGAGAGTGCATGAGGCAAGTCAGAAGATAGTGTCGAAACAGGGTTCCCCCATTCAAGGCTGGACAGGGGACCTCAGTTTCCTAGGCCTGGGCAATTTCACAAAGGGAATGCCTTGCCATTTCGCCCTGAGCTGGAGGGACATTCATTCGTTAATTGCTCATTAATATTGAAAAGGTGTCTCCTGTCTACCAAGTTCTGACCAAACTGTAAGTCTCAAGACCTTATACTGGGCTCGGCACCCTTAGCACAGTGGTTACGGCTGGAAAAAGAACCAAGAGACTGTGGGCAAAAAGAAGAAGTGTTTAAAAAAGAGGGAAGGATCGACAGTGTCAAACAATAAGAGCTCTAATTAAAATGGGAACTGAAAAGTTGCCACTTATACCGTTTAAATTTTGATCTTTATGTACAAATTTTAATTGTCTTTATATATAAATTAAAAAACTGTAACACTGTGATTAATATGAGTGGGATTTTCTTAATGTTCTTGGGTTACAACATTATAATTAGATGCTCTCTATGAAGCATATCTGTTTTTAGCTTTGAATATAGTTTTCACGTTTCATTATTCTTAAAGTCACTCTTTGTTCTAACTTTATCTCTGAATAAGAGTTAAGTTAGGAGACAGGAAGAATATGTTTAGAAGAAAGTTTGGAGAGCAGGAAAGTCATGCCTGTAATCCCAGCACTCTGGGAGGCCAAGGTGGGTGGATTGCCTGAGCTCACAGGTTCAAGACCAGCCTGAGCCAGAGGGAGACCCCCCCTTCTAAAAATAGCCGAGTGTTGTGGCAGGCATCTGTAGTCCCAGCTGCTCGGAAGGCTGAGGCAAGAGAATAACTTGAGCCCAGGAATTTGAGGATGCTGTGAGCTAGGACGCAACAGTACTCTACCAAGGACGACAAAGTGAGACTCTGTCTCAAAAAACTAAAGAGTTAACTCGGCAGGCATGGATGGCTTCAATCCTATGTCTAAGCAAAATGATATATGTAATCAAACTAGTAATTTAAGAGGTAATGGAAATCTAGCCCAACTTGGGTATGAAGCACATGTAGTGAGAATAAGATGGAGTCGGTCAGGCTAGGGTGGACATGACACAGCTGGTCTGGTGGTTTTAGGTCCAATGTGACCTTGACCTTCTGTCTCTCATTCTTACTATTTTGTAAACTTAGCTCCCACCCTAAAGATGCCCATCAACCAATAGAAGATTGATTTAGGAAATTAACTTTTGAATTGGAAATATTATAATAAGGTGCCACTGAGTTGTGCTGATTATTATTATTATTATTATTATTTTTTTTTTTTTTGAGACAGAGCCTCAAGCTGTCACCCTGGATAGAGTGCTGTGGCATCACAGCTCACAGCAACCTCCAATTCCTGGGCTCAAGCGAGTCTCTTGCCTCAGCCTCCCAAGTAGCTGGGACCACAGGCGCCCGCCACAATGCCGGACCGTTTTTTGGTTGCAGCCATCATTGTTGTTTGGCAGGTCCAGGCTGGATTCAAACCCACCAGCTCAGGTGTACGTGGCTGACGCCTTAGCCCATTGAGCCACAGGCACCAGTGTGCTGATTATTATTTAAAATAATATTTAATGTGGTGTTTGCTTTGAACCTTTATGTATAAAACTGTGATTTTAAAAATGATTTTTTAAAAACTCTGTTAAGGTAAAAGTAGATGAGAAATTCTTCAAATTGATACGGTCATTTACAAAAAACCTACAGGCAGCACCATACTTAACGGTGAAAGAACAACTTAATAGTTTTCCCTTCAGATCAGGTGCACAGAATAATACACTACTTTTGCCATTTAATTCAAGATTGTAGAAGAAGTGTAGTCAGTATAAGAAGAAAAAAAGAGAAAGAAATATAAGGCACCCAGATTTGGAAGGAAGAAACAAAACTGTCTCATTCACAGATGGCATGATCTTTTGTGTAGAAAATCTAATGGAATTTTCATAAATGCTTCCAGAGCCAGTAAGTAAATTTGGTAATATCTTAGGATGAAAGATCAATATAGAAAAATTAATTATCTGTCTATATACCAGCAATGAACAATCAAAAATTGAAATTAAAAAGTACTATTTATAAAAGCATTTAAAAACATAAACAGGGATAAATTTGACAAAAGACATTTAAAAACCTGTAGTTTAGAGTGAAAAGCATAAAAATAATTGCTGAGAGAAGTTAAAGAAGAACTAAATAAATGGTGAGCTATATATACCATGTTCATGGATCAGAAGACTCAACATTTTTGTTTGTTTGTTTGTTTTTGTTTATCAGGCCTGGGTCCCGTTCCAATCTGCCACCCCAGGTGCATAGGGCAGGCACTCTAACCACAGAGCTATGGGCACCCAGCCAAGACTCAACATTGTTAACATGTCAACTCTTTCTGTGTTGATCCTTAGATTCAACACAATCTCACTCAAACCTCAGCAGTTTCTTGCGCTCTCTTTTCCTGCCTTTTAGAAATTGGCAGGCTTATTCTAAAATTAACTACAAAAGTCAAGGGAGAGCCAAAACAACTTTGAAAAAGAATAAAATATGAGGATTAATATTACCTAATTTCAAGATTTATTATAAAACTATAGAAATCAAGACAGTGTGTTATTTGCAGAAAGATAAGACAGATCAATGGAACAGAAGTAACAGTCTGGAAACAGACTCACACATACACCATCAATTTCTTTTCAACAAAAGTACAAAGACAATTTAGTAGTAAAAGTAAAATCTGTTCAACAAATGGTACCTGAGCAATTGAATTTACACCAAAAAAAAAAAAAAAAAGAAAAGAAAAGGAACCATTGGTCCATATCTCTTAATATGTAAAAAATTAATCCCAAATGAACCATATGCCAACTCTGAAATATAACTTATAAAACCTCTAGAAGAAAATGTAGGAGATTACCTTCTAACTCTGGAGTTGATGTATTTCTTGGATACACAATAAGATGCATGATTCATAAACAAAAATACCTGATAAATTAGACCCCCAAACGAAAAACTATTAAGAGAATAAAAAGACAAAGCATGAGTGGAAGAAAATATTTCAAAATCATATATGTGAAAAATGCTTGAATCTAAATTATAAAAAAAAACTTTTAAAATTCAAGAATGGGCTCCGTGCCTGTAGCTCAGTGGCTAGGGCACTGGCCCCATATACAGGGACTGGTGGGTTTGAACCCGCCCGGACCTGCCAAACAACAAAGACAACTGCAACAACAACAACAACAACAACAACCAAAAAATAGCTGGGTGTTGTGGCGGGTGTCTGCAGTTCCAGCTACTTGGGAGGTTGAGGCAAGAGAATCACTTAAGCCCAAGAGCTGTGAGCCGTGATGCCACAGCCCTCTACCAAGGGCAATGTAGTGAGACTCTTGTCTCAAAAAAAAAAAAAAAAGTCAAATGTACACCTATCATATCATCCAAGTATTCCTCTCCTAGGTATTTACTCAAAAGAAATGAAAGCATATGTCTACAGAAAGCCTTGTATGCAAATCTTCACTTGATTTATAAGAACTGAAACTTTAGACACATACAACATGGAACATCTCAAAAGATTTAAGAGTCCAGACGAAAAAAGTATAAATACTATATGATTCCACATACATAAAATTCTAGAAAATTCAGCTGATGTGGTGGCTCACATCTATAATCTCAGCACTTTGAGAGGTCAAGGCAGGAGAATTAGTCTATGCCTATGGTCCTAGCTACTTGGGAGGAAGAAGCAGGAGGATCAGCTGAGCCCAGAAGTTCAGGCTGCAGTGAACTATGATTGTGCCACTGCACTCCAGCCTAGGCAACAGAGTGAGACTTCATCTCTTAAAAAAAAAGAAAAAAATTGAGTAGGGTGCCGGCCCCATATGCCAGAGGTGGTGGGTTCAAATCCAGCCCCGGCCAAAAGCCTCAAAAAAAAAAGGAAAAAAAATTTAGAAAATCCAATCCCATTTATAGTGACAGAAAGCAGATCACTACTTGTGTTGGGAGGATGAAAGCAGACTGGTGAGAGACGGATGTGCTGATTACCAAGGGGCACAAGAGAACTTTGGAAGCAATGGATCTGCTCATTATCTTGATGGTTTTACATGGTCAAAACTCAAATTTCCCCTCAATAAAGCTGTTAAAAACCAAATTAACAAAATGAGCACATTTAGATAATGGAAATCTATGGAGCAGTTTTAAAGAATGAATGAGATAGGAATAATACACATTGAAGATTTCCAAGATACAATGTTAAAAAAGAAAGTACTGTAAGCAATATGCTACCATCTGTGATTTTGTTTTAAATAAAAAAGGATATTCAATCAACTCTTCCAATAATTCTTTCTTTCTTTTTTTTTTTTTAGAGACAGAGTCTTACTTTGTCGCCCTTGGTAGAGTGCTATCATGTCACACAGCTCACAGCAACCTCCAACTCCTGGGCTTAGGTGATTCTCTTGCCTCAGCTTCCCGGTAGCTGGGACTATAGGCGCCTGCCAGAATGCCCAGCTATTTTTCTGTTTTGCAATTCGGCCAAGGCTGGGTTTGAACCCGCCACCTTTGGTATATGGGGCCGGCGCCCTGCTCGATGAGCCACATGCGCCGCCCTACAATAATTATTTCTATGTACAAAAAGTTATCCCAAAATTGATTGAGGTGGGGGGAAGGGAAGGTATAAGGTAGAATGTGGAGTGGGGGAGACTTATTTTTTACTCAACACTTTTTAGAACTATGATTCTTCTGATATACACAAGAAATGTATTACTTTTTCCTTTTTTTTTTTTTTTTTTTGAGACAGAGCCTCAAGCTGTCACCCGGGATAGAGTGCCATGGCATCACAGCTCCCAGCAACCTCCAATTCCTGGGCTCAAGCGAGTTTCCTGCCTCTGCCTCCCAAGTAGCTGGGACTAACATGCACCCGCCACAACGCCCGGCCATTTTTTGGTTGCAGTCATCATTGTTGTTTGGCGGGCCCGGGCTGGATTCGAACCCACCAGCTCAGGTGTACATGGCTGGCGCCTTAGCCGGTTAAGCCACAGTCGCCGAGCCTGTATCACTTTTTGAAACAAATATAAAGTAACCTAATGATTCTATCCCCAGGGATCCTCCTAGAGGAACACTTGAGGAAGTGTCAAGAGGGATATGGACAAAACTGTTCATTGAACAACTGTTACTACATATTAATAAAATAGGTTAATGAAAAAAAGCTGCAAAACATTGCTTATATTCTGTATTTTTAAAATACAGAAACCAAGAGCCTAAAACTCTCTCTCTCACAAGAATCTGTATACACACTGTTAACAACAACTGCCTCTGGGGATGGTTTTAAGTGGAGAGTTGGGGGGACAGGCGACAAAGGTGGAGAGGTGTGTGTAGTGACTTACTTTCTAAATTTCTGAATTGCAGGAAACATTTTTAGTGATGAGTGTACATTTCCTTTTAAATGAAAAAAGTCAATGAAGACTATTATTTAAATTACTAGTTTCACTATGCAGGGTCACCACAATAAATAAAGATGAGAGGATCCCGGGCTTCACACTGGACATAAGGTGACACTCACCCTCTTACGTGCTTCTGATTTCTGGAAGCACTCATGCTGTATGAAAGTCGCAGCAGCAGAGACCCTGGACGCCGGTGTGTGGTCCACATCAAGCATATTCACGGCTCGCTCCAGCGTCATCTCCACGTCTGCATTCCTGGACAAACAGTTACAGACTCAGCAAGATTCCGAACCTGCTCCCTCCCGCCCACCAACGATCCTCCAGAGATGACTCAGCTAACACTGGGAAGCACCCAGAACATCTGAGCTTTGGTTTGTCTTCAGCCAAAAGAAAGAGCAGCCCTGAGATCACAAAGTATAGGAAGACAGGGTGGCCTCACTGCTGTAATCCTAGCACTCTGGGAGGCCAATGTGGGTGGATCGCCTGCAGTCCCAGCTACTCGGGAGGCTGAGGCAAGAGGATCACTTGAGCCTAGGAGTTTGAGGTTGCTGTGAGCTATGAAGCCATGATACTCTATCCAGGGCGACAGAGTGAGACTCTGTCTCAAATAAATATTATATTGCCAGACAGCTGTATTAGAGAGACTGGGGAAGAAGAATTGCTCAAGCTCAGGAATTGAGGTTGCTATGACACCCCAGCACTCTACCGAGTGTGACAAAGTGAGACTCTGTCTCAAAAAAAAAAAAAAAAAAAAAAAGGCAAAATAGTATAGATATAAAGACAATGGCAGAACTATTGCAGCTCTGATCAGACTGGCCCCTGATGATGTCCCTGACTAAAACAGAATCATAACATATACCAAAAAAGGAAATAGAACTTTAAAAAAATTTCTGATTAATAAGAGAGTATAGACAACTAGGTTATGTTGTTTGCATTTGATAGGTAGAGTCCAAGTTGTAGTTGTGCCCCTGACCCAGGAAGTGAATTTTTTAAAAAGGTAAATGTTTATAATATGATGATTACACCTCACAAAGTGACTTTAAAGACACAATAAGTTTTTTTTTTTTTTTTTTTTGCAGTTTTTGGCCAGGGCTGGGTTTGAACCCACTACCTCTAGCATATGGGGCTGGCACTCTACCCCTTCGAACCACAGGCACTGCCCACAATAAGATTTTTTAGATATAATTTAAAAGAAATTTGTTCTGGGTGGCACCTGTGGTTTAAGGAGTAGGGCATCGGCCCCATATACTGGAAGTAACAGGTTCAAACCTGGCCCCAGCAAAAAAAAAAAAAAAAAAAAAAAACCAAAAAAAAACTGCAATAGAAGAAATTTGTCCACAAAAATTGAAAATTTCTACCCTGATAATATTACACCTATAGAGGAAACATCTCAGAGCCATAAGAGTTTTCTCAAAACTGTTCAGAATCTGTTATTTCACCTGAAAATGAGTTAAAAATGTAAGCATTCTAAAACTTTCTTATTTAATACGTGTACATGCAATAGTATGGAAATAGTGAGAGCCAGGAAAACTGAGTTTTGTTTTGTTAAAATAAGTCATGCTGGTGGAATAAAATGTATTAGAAATATAATAATGAAATCCAATTACAAAATATGCCTTTTCTTTTTCAAAACAGTGTCACCCTGTCGGCCTAGGTAGAGTGCCATCATCAGAGCACTCCTGGCAACCTCAAACTCTTGGGCTCAAGTGATCCTCACACTTTAGCTTCCTGAGTAGCTGGGATTATAGGCACCTGCCACAACGCCTGGGTAGTTTCTCTACTTTTAGTAGAGAGGGGGGGTCTTGCTCTTATATAGGCTGGTCTCAGATTCTTGAGCTCAAGCAATCCACCTGTCTCAGCCTCCCATAGTGCTAGGATTATAGGCACGAGACACCTCACCCTGTTAAAATATGCTTTTTCATAAAGAAAACACATTTATACACATTCTGTTGCCTTTTGCTTTGCCACTGTAACGACCTTGGGTTTGTCTCTCCTGGCATCAGGCTTTTGTCCTTTCCTAATTGCAAGTGATAATGATGTCTGATGTACATCAGACACAGGATAATTTGTAAAGCACAAATAAAATTGCTACTTGTAAAAAAGGATAGCCCCTAACTGCCTCATAGAATTGGTTCTTCTCCCTCCCCTCCTCTTTCTGCCTGGAGAATAAATGTCTAAGTTAGGTGGTTTTTCATCGAGGTGGGTGCCAGCACATTAGTGCTTCTGTAGGCATTGCCTCATAGCAGCCTAATTCAGGGTGGCAACATCTTAAGATCATGGCTAAAAAATAATCTGTGGCTTCAGAGACGGTTACGTTTGATTCATTCATTCCAGGTGATGGAGACACTGAAGGCATCCTGGTAGGATGTTTTCTTACATTTGCTAGTAGGCACAGTGAGTCAATTTTCTTTCCTATCGGGCAAACCCACTAATATGTGCATAAGGTGTACAGATGTGAGTGTGAGTATTGTAGTGAAGGGTGTGTTAGTGTCTGGGTAGGTGTGGTGTGAGCAAGGGGATAAGGAGTGATGGACCTCATGACTAAAAACTAATACCCACTGCCTCTGAAACACTTGTTCAAACACAGAAGTGCTAGCTCAGGAGTACTAAGGTATTAAAAAGGAAGCAGAATCTTCTGGCACCTATACTGTGAATTATATAATGATCTCACATTTTACAATCTTGTGCCTCAGGAGTCCATTTTAATTGGTTAAAAAAATGCAGGCTATTAACCATTAAAACTAGAATTTAAGTCATTTTTATTTAACATAAACATACCTTTTAAAAGAGATGGAAATACTTTATATGCATGGAGTCTGATGGCTTTACAGAGAAATCAAAACTCTCCAAGTCTCAAGCTCAGTAGCAATTTTAAGTCTCTACTAACCATCACTATAGGTGTTTAACTGATGAGAGATCATTTGTAACATAAGAATAGCCTTCTGTTTAATGCAGCTCTTTAAAAAAAAAATAATTCAGCTATTAATCTATCTCATATGCATAACTGACTCAGGAAAGTTTGAGTTTCTCATCTTTAACACCCACGAATAATTCCATTACTCTAATCCTTTGTTTTCCTGAATGATTCCCGAAGAAGCTCTGCATTCACTCTCAGGTGACCCGAAATTACTTCACATTATCAACAAAAACAATTCCTGAACTCAACGAAGACCTTCTGCAATAAGGTTTGCTACAGATGCCAGGGGATACATTTTCTGTTTTGTTGTCGTCCATAACATCCAACTCTACAAAGCGGGATGCATTCTGCTCCCGGTCTGGTCCCACTTCCCACCATCTGTAACCCCATCTCCTTCCTTTCCCAGATCGTCGGCCTTACCCTCCAATCACATGGGACTTTTAATTCTTCCTACACATCGCCCCTTCCTCACAAGCCATTTTCTTGGATCTTCCTGGGAAGTTTCTTGTTCTACCTAACCCCGTTCCCAGCTGGCGCTATTCCTTTCCTGCTCCCTTCTCCTGCAGTGTTCCCCTCCTCCATCCCTTTTCCCCTCTTCCTCCTTTTCTCCCCCACCCCCTTCTTTCTTTCCTGCTTCGTTTCCCACTCATTTTATAAAACACTTCGTGAAGCCTGGATGTGGCCTGGGAGTTGGGGTTGGGGCATAAAGGAGTAAGGGAGAACATTTGACCCCTGCCCGCACCGTCCTCTGAACACAGGCTCCAGGACCAATCTTCTCAACTTTAGTTAATATGTTCAAATGATAACTCTTGGAAATGAAAAAATGCAGGAGGAAGCAGGGTAAAAACACCATTGGTCAGAAGGTAAGACATTACAAAGGGGGAAAAATAGTCCTTTTTTGTGTGTGTATAATACCCTGGTAACCAGCATTCCTGCTACTAACAAACAGCCTTGCCCCAGGCGGGTTCCCTTGAGGCAGGAATGTGGCTACAGCTCGGAAGATACTAGTGATAAACAGTGAGCTCCTGCAAGTGTCAGATGCCCCGTAGAGGCAAATTCCTTAACTTATGATGATTTTAAAGTATGGGGCAAGTGCTACTTTGGAAAGATGACTTTGCCTTGAATATGTGTCTTTCAAAACAGGGTGGAGGGCACCACCAGTTTTAGCTGAGGCAATAAAACCTTGAACTGGGCTGTTAAAAATGGAAATGGGAGAAAACGTATAATTGAAAGAGACTTGAAGTACTCAGAACTAAAGCAGTTGCTGACCTAAGTCTATCAAATCACCAGTGGCTTAAAACAATGTGTTGTATGGCTACCATAGTGTGCTACCCGGCTGAGTAGAAAGAAATGAATTAATGTCTTCTGCAGCAATTGGGTTGAATTGGAGACTCTTACCTAAGGGAAGCATCTCAAGAATGAGAAAACAACACTGTGTATACTCTCTAATAACTGGGAGCTCATGAATGGGCACATGTGGGTACAGAGAGGGTAAAAATGATTGGAAATCAAGAAGAGGGAAGGGATAGGATCGGAGGGGTAGACACCTACCCTAGCAGGCACAATGAATATTATCTGGGTGCTGGGCACATTAATAGCCGTTGGCTTAAGCATTATAAAAGCTATCTATGCAACAAAAGCATTTGTACCCGCTTAATATTTTAAAACAAAACAAAAGCAGTTGTGGCCGGGCACTGTGGCTTACTTGAACTCAGGAGTTCCAGACCAGCCTGAGCATGAGTTAGACCCCATCTTTACTAAAAATTAAAAAACTAGCCAGGAGGCTGAAGCAAGAGGATTAGTTAAGTCTAAGAGTTTGAGGTTGCTGTGAGCTATGACATCATGGCACTCTACATGGGGCTACACAGTCTTTTAAAAAGCAGTTGCTGATTACGAGGAATTGGAGGGAAGTCAGCGTGACCTGCTTTCTGCCCTGTGCTGCTCTAAGTCATATATCCGCTCCAAGTCTCCCTCTGCTAATCTTAGAGCACCTTGCTCTTGTGTTATTTGAACTCCTACACACACTAGAATGCAGGACACAGCCTAGCCCTTGATGACGTGTTCTATATTCTTTCTCCCGCCTCCCGTCCTCAACCTCCATAATCCCTACTCAATTTGTATCTCTTATGGTGCTTACTGCAGTGCTGAGTGGACAGGAAGAAACTAGTATTCATTTGCTGAACCACCAAGCCAATAGGTATAAAAATCATATTTTTAAGAGAAAGTTCACCTGGAATGTTTTACTTAATTTTTAAAAGTATTTCCACCAGGCACGGTGCTTGTAGTGGTTACGGTGCCAGCCACATACACCAAGGGTGGTGGGTTCAAACCCAGTCCAGGACAACTAAACAACTGCAATCAAAAAATAGCCGGGTGCGGGCAGCGCCTGTGGCTCATCGAGTAGGGCGCCGGCCCCATACACCGAAGGTGGCGGGTTCAAACCTGGCCTCGGCCGAACTGCAAAACAAAAAAATAGCCAGGCGTTGTGGCGGGCGCCAGTAGTCCCGGCTACTCGGGAGGCTGAGGCATGAGAATCACCTACGCCCAGGAGTTGGAGGTTGCTGTGAGCTGTGTGACGCCACAGCACTCTACCGAGGGTGATAAACTGAGACTCTGTCTCTACTAAAAAAAAAAAAAAAAAAAAATAGCCGGTGACTTGGCGCCTGTGGCTCAAGTGGCTAAGGTGCTAGCCACGTACACCTGAGCTGAGCTGGAGGGTTGGAATCCAGCCTAGGCCCACCAAACAACAATGACGGCTGCAACCAACAAATGGCCGGCCGTTGTTGAGCCCAGGAATTGGAGGTTGCTGTGAGCAGTGATGTCACAGCACTCTATCCAGGGTGGCAGCTTGAGGCTCTGTCTCAAAAACAAAAAAAACAAAAAAATAGCCGGGTGTTGTGGCGGGCGCCTGTAGTCCCCACCACTTGGGAGGCCGAGGCAAGGGAATCACTTAAGCCCAAGAGTTTGAGGTTGTTGTGAGCCGTGATGCCACGGCACTCTACCGAGGGCCACAAAGTAAGAATCTGTCTCAATAAAAAATAAAGAAATGAACAGATACACTTCTCCTTTCCCTCCTGCCTTCACCACACATTTACAGGCACGTATAGCACCCATTACAGTTCTGCCTCCGTTTTAGGGAGCTAAGAATATAAAGATAATTAAAGCATTTGCAAAAAGCTCAAAGTCTAGCAGCGTAACTGATAAGTAAATGAATCACCTCGGTATATTACTCTGAGGAGATGTCCCTCAGCTAGATTGGGAAGGAAGTGGTCAGACAGTGGTGGCACCTGAGCTGAATCCAGAATGAGCGGTCAGGCTGGAGTGGCGGGAAAGCCGTGGGGGAGAGAGTGTTGGGGGGGCAATGGAGGAATACCTTGCATTAAGGAAAGTAAAAGAGGTTTCCAGTGATTTGGGTGTGTATGTGTACAGGTGTGTTTGGGGATGGTGATGACAAAGGGTGAAAGAGAGTAGAAAGAGAAGAGACTGGAGTGATGAACGGAGGTGAAAACACGACAGGCCTTGCATGTCTGGCTAAAAAGCACCAAGCCTTAGTGGAATTACGGGAGTGTTATGAACGCTGAACAATCAGACTTGGGAAGAGCCTTCGGACAGTCCTAGAGAACTGTTCCGAACCAGCAAGGCCAGAGGCAGAGAGACCCACGCAATGAAATGGAAGGAAAGGAAAAAATGCAGACCCGTTAAGGAGGGGAAAACAAGGCCTGGTGATAGGTGATTGCGGAGGGAGAGGCTAAGCAGGACTTCCCGGTTGTAAATGGCAGGACTACAGCAGGAGGACATGGGTAGGAGTCAAGGCTACGGAAGAGCTGATGGATTTGGTTTAGGATTTGCTGAGTTTGGGATGGCCAGGAGATTGTTAGATAGACACACAGGCCCAGAGTTCAGCACGGAGGACAGAAATGAAAACAGACTTTGAAAATCATGGGGATACAAGCAAGGGGCCTGGGGCCCTCTGGCAGGCGAGGGCTGCTGCAGGTGCCTCTGTAGGGCGTGCAGAAAGGGAGCACTGAGGCTAGGAAGAAATAAAAGGCTGGAGAGGCTGGTGCCCTGAGAACCAAGGGAAGAGAGAATTTGAATCGCCTGTAGGTAACGCGAGGACTGTGTCTGTCTACGATGGAGCAATAAGCAGCCATCGCTACATCTGTCAGAAGGCCGTCTCAGTGGAAAGGAGGGACTGAGCCACACTGCAGTGGGCTCAGGCTGGGAAGTGACAGGAAAGAAGCTTGGGGGTGGATCACGCTCATAATAGTAGCATTCTGAGAGGCTGAGGTTGGAGGATTGCTTGAAGTCAGGAGATCAAGACCAGACTAAGCAAGTGTGAGAGCCTGTCTCTACTAAAAATAGAAAAAGTAGATGGTATGGTGCCAGGTGCCTGTGGTCCTGGCTACTCAGGAGGCAGAGGTAGGAGGATCACCTGAGCCCAGGGGACTGAAGTTGCAGTGCGCTAGGCTGATGCCACTGCACTCTAACCAGGCTGATAGAGCCAGACCCTGCCTCAAAAAAAAAAAAAAAAAAAGTTTTATTACTTTTAAAATCATTTTGCTAAAACTGTGCCTATCACAAATCCTGGACTATAGTAGACAGTCCATAAATTTTAAATTATCCATTTAAAAGCCCTTATCACCTTTTCCTCTATAAATAATTACCTGATACAGTTTTTTGGTTTTTGTAAGTATGGTCATATTGCCAAAGATTTACTACAAGAAATATTAGAAGTCTCATGCTGAATTTCACTTTATAAAAAAAAAAAAGTCCTGTTCCCAGATTAGATTAGCCCTAACATCTTGAGAAGTAGTTTATCACCAGTGCCTGCCTAGTCAATGGGTACGCTGCAGAATTTCATCTAAAGGGTGATTAAAGGTAATTAACTACCATCAAGCAATGTTAGCAATCAAATAACAATGACATAGCCAGTATTTTACCCTAGTAAAATTACTTCAAGAGTTACTGATTTAATCATTCATCCATTCCTCAACCTTTCTCCAGCAAACTTCTCAGTGTAAAAACTTTGTGCTCTAGGGGCGGCGCCTGTGGCTCAGTTGGTAAGATGCCGGCCAAACTGCAACAAAAAAATAGCCGGGCGTTGTGGCGGGCGCCTGTAGTCCCAGCTACGCAGGAGGCTGAGACAGGAGAATCGGCTAGGCCCAGGAGTTGGAGGTTGCTGTGAGCTGTGTGAGGCCACAGCACTCTACCAAGGGTGACAAAGTGAGACTATTGCTACAAAAAAAAAAAAAAAAAACTTTGTGCTCTAGTATTATACCTGAGGATGGTTTAAATGCCACAAACTAATTGAATCAACCTGTCAATAGGAAAGGCTTTAAAATTTTTTATTATGGGGGCACCCATAGCTCAGTGGTTAGGGTGCTGGCCACGTGCACTGGGACTGGTGGGTTCGAACCCAGGCCGGGCCTGCTAAACAACAATAACAACAAAATAGTTGGGTGTTGTGGTGGGCACCTGTAGTCCCAGTTACTAGGGAGGCTGAGGCAAGAGAATCTCCTAAGCCCAAGAGTTTGAGGTTGCTGTGAGTTATGATGCCACAGCACTCTACAGAGGGTGACAAAGTGAGACTCTATCTTAATAAAAAAAGAGAAAAAATTAATTTTATTATTCACTATTGCTTAAAAAAATCTTAATTAAAAAAAGAGAAAAAATTAATTTTATTATTCACTATTGCTTAAGAAAATACTCCAAATCACTGATGCTAGAAATCAAAGAGGAAAGGTACCAAGAACCAAAGAAAGGAAAGGGCCATCTACAAATCAGCTGCTGTCCATAGTCTCACCGTCTTTTTACAGTAGTAGAATCAGAGCAGCATCTGAGGTCCACGCCTAGCACCACCAACAAGCACCTTTTCCTTTCTTTATTTCAAGGAATGACTAAGAAAACGCGCATGCAGCTAGCTATCCATTTCTTGGTCTATGCTGGGGTTTGCGCCCATTCAGGGCAGATTTTCATAGGGCAGAGGGACCCCTGCGGCATCTAATCTGGAACAGATGGACTAAATGTCACATTTCCACACAAAGCTGCCATGTGAGCAGGTAGCTTGGCCCGGTCCCTGAGGTCAACAGGCCGATCTGTCAATTAGGCAGCTGCCTGCGAAGTCATTATTTTAATCGCTTATCTCTGGAAGCCTTTGTCTCCAGCCCCAGAAGCGCCAGCTGCTGGTGTCGGGCTGTGGGAACAGAATGTGCTGGCACCGGCTGAGGTGCAGACTCCGAGGGGGACTCACCCGAGCTGGGAGTCGGTGAACACGCTTCTCTCTGAAAGCAAATTCCCAGCTGCCCCCGCCGCCGCCTGGGCCACGGTCATGGGCGCTCTCCTCCCGCCGGAATCCGCAGCCGCGCTGGGCCCGGCCTCCCTGAGCGCCTGGGTGCTGCGGAAGGAGCTCTGGTGCCAGGAGGCCCTGGCCGCCCTGTTCTGAGTGGCCGGCTGCAGGGGCACCAGGGGTCTGACCTGCCCGGAGGCAGGCCCTGACGTCAGGTAGTTCTCCTTCTCCAAGAGGTTGCCCATGCTGTGGCTGGTCCCCGGCCTGGGGTACGTGAGCACCGCTGGGTGGGCAGGGACGCTGTCAAAGACGGTGTCACTGACAGACCCGTACTGGTGCTGTCTGTGGTAAGTGTCATAGTGGCGCTGTCTGCTCGCCGCACTGCCGTGGCTGAACCCCACGATTTCCGAGCGAGCGTATCTGGGGGGCATGAGGAGGGTGGCCCGCCTGCTGTCCTGGTGCCGCAGGGCGAGCCCGGCCTGGCTCCTCTGGCTGTACTGGTAGTCGCTGAGCAAGTGATGGGCCCTCTCGGGGCTGCTGTCTGGAGAAATCTCGAGTCTCCGCAGAGGCTGCCTCAAGGCTCTCTCTTCCACGGACTTCTGTGAACTGTACTGTGCCTTCCCTCTCCCCCAGCGACTTTCGTAAGTGGCAGTGCTGCCAGCCTGCACAGGAGGGAAGTAAACCTTATGTGAGGCACGAATTCCTCCTTGATGAAGCCTATTAACCCAAGGTGTCTGATTCTTTGAAGATGACCCAGAATGGGGCCACCTACCTGCCCCCTTCTGGGTAGTCACTTTTCAAACAAGACTAGATTAACTCCAGTCACATTCATTTTTGCTAGGATGTGGCACTGGGGGCTATGTCTAAAGTCCCCAGTTTTCCATGGTGTCCTTACAAAATCAATTTTCTCAAAGTTCCCTTAGCCAATTATGATACTTGGGAGATGTAAACATTAGAAAACAATCTGAGGAAGTCTGGAAATGTTTTCGTGTAATCTGATGACTCGGGGAACATTCTTTGATATCCTACCTTGAGCACATCATAGGTTCTAGGCACAGGGGAACGCCCTCCGGCAAAATCATTTTCAACCAAGTGTAGGTTGTACACATACTCAGGAACACTGCTGGTTCGGTGAAGATTTCCTGCAATCGAGCAAATATTAAAATAACTCAGAATATAAGTGACCCAATTAATACTGACTGTATAACAACTGTACACTGAACTTTTGAATTTAAGTCATTAGTGCCGATAACAAGAATAAAGTTATATTAACATTTTATTTATTTTATTATTTTTTTAATTAAATCATAGCTGTGTACATTAGTGCAATCATGGGGTACAATGTGCTGGCGTCATATGCAATCTGAAATATTTTTCAACTGTTCAACGAAGCCTTCATGGCATTTTCTTAGTTATTGTATGAAAACATTTGTGCTCTGCATTTATTAAGTTTCACCTATACCCTGCTAAGATGCACTATAAGTGTGATCCCACCAATTACCCTCTCTCCACCCAACCTTCCCCCTCCCCTCCTCTTATATTAACATTTTATTTTATTTTATTTTTTGAGACAGAGCCTCAAGCTGTCACCCTGGGTAGAGTGCCGTGGCTTCACAGCTCATAGCAACCTCCAATTCCTGGGCTCAAGCGAGTCTCCTGCCTCCACCTCCCAAGTAGCTGGGACTACAGGAGCCCGCCACAATGCCCGACCATTTTTTGGTTGCCGTCATTGTTGTTTGGCGGGCCCGGGCTTTGAACCCGCCAGCTCAGGTGTATGTGGCTGGCGCCTTAGCCCGTTGAGCCACAGGCACCGAGTCAGCAAACCATTTTTAAAAGAAGAAATACACATGACCAATGAGGGATTAAAACAATGCAAATTAAAATGAGTTAAAGTTTCCCTTTACAACAATAGCAACAAATTCAGTGTTTGGGGATGGGTGTGACAAAATACTCTGTTAAACTGCTGACAGAAGTGTAAGTTGGCACAACCTGCCTGGAATGCACTTTTACCCTCATATACTTTTAGTAGGAATTTATCCTAAGGAAATAACCATTAATTTATTCACTGTTTAAATTTAGTGCCCACTCTATGCAAAACAATGTTTTTTATCAGGGATAAACAACAGAAAACATGCTTACTAAAAAACTTTTCTTAGAACTTAAATTCCTTTCAGTGAAGCAAACAACAAAGAAGTAAAATGTAAAGTATGATAGAAAGTGGTAAGTACTATGGAGGAAAAGTAAAGGTATGATGGAGGTTGAGCGGTGTTGAGGTAGAGGCATGGTCAGTGATTTGCCAACAAAAAATACAATAATTTTAAAAAGCAATTGATCTAAAAAATGGAAAACAGTTATTTTATTTTCTTTATGGTTTTTTTTTTTGAATTTTCTATAGTTTCTACACTGAACATGTAGAAATAAATAACTGAAAACAACAAGCAATTTTATTTTATTTTTTTTTAATAATTTTATTAAATCATAATTGTGTACATTGGTGCAATCATAGGGCAGAATGTGCTTCATGTACAATCAGAAACATTTTGATCGTACTGTGAGAGATAGCCCTCATAGCATTTTCTTAATCACTATATA
>CAUYRH010056345.1:0-72123 GCA_963574655.1 Perodicticus potto
GATGGAGACTTTACCTCTTTCATGTTTACATGGATGGAGCTGGAACATACTCTTCTTAGCAAAGTATCTCAAGAATGGAAGAAAAAGTATCCAATGTACTCAGCCCTACTATGAAGCTAATTTATAGCTTTCATATGAAGGTCATGACCCAACTATAGCACAAGAATATGGGGAAAGGGGCAAGGGAGGGGGGTGGGAGGGTGAGGTGGGGATGGAGGGAAGGCAACTGGTGGGGCCACACCTATGGTGCATCTTAAAAGGGTACAGGCGAACCTTACTAAATACAGAATACAAATGTCTTCGTACAATAACTAAGAAAATGCCAGGAAGGCTATGTTAATCAGTTTGATGAAAACATTTCAGATTGTATATAAAAAAAGAACATTGTACCCCTTGATTGCACTAATGTATGCAGCTATGATTTAATAAATAAACAAATAAAATAAAATAAAATAAAGAATCCTTTCCTTCGTGAAGTCTACCATCGCATGACAGGCTTATAACCAGGTAGCGCTCAAAGATGTTAATAATATTACTAACAGTAATAGTCATCGCCTTATACTGTGTCAGTGTTCCTCAACTCTGACACTATTGGATAACTCTGTTGTTCGGGGCTGTGATCTGCACTGTAGGATTTTCGCAGCATCTTTGGCCTCTGTCCACCAGTTGCCAGCGACACCTCCACCCCACCCTGGCCACGTCTCCAGTTGTGACATCCCAAAATGTCTCCAGGCGTTGCCAGATGCCCCAATGGAGCAAACATAGTCCTCGGTTGGAAATCACAGTCATGTGTTAAGCACCAGCTAGGGGACAGGCATGTTGCATTCATTCATTTACTTAATTTGGTCTTGAAAATAACTCCGGGAGGCAGGATAATCATTATTTCCATATAGTACAGAGGAGAAAACAGGTCAGTCACCTGCTCGCTGCTCCAGATCTGTGCAACCAGCTCACTGACGTGCAGTTTCCAGCACCTCCGGGCAGAGGGCAGGGCGTGAACACTCCGAGCCCGTGGGCAGGTGTGGTGACCAAGCCCAGAGCAGCGAGGCTCTTGCCCAGATTCTTGTCACTTTCTCTTCTGGCTTCACTTTGCTGCCTCTTGCAGAGGGGACAGACAGGGACTGAGACACAATAGGCCCTCCAGAAGAGCAGTAACCACTAGAAACATACTGCAAGCCACAGACATAATTGTAAATTTCCCAGCACTGGGTTCAAAAGGTAAAAAGAAAACAGGCAAAATTAATTATACTAATGTGCTTTAACCTAATATTGTTGAAAACTAATAAGTTAATGTATAATCAGTATAAAAAGTATGAATGAGATAATTCACAGCTCCTTTTTTCTACATCTTTGGAATTTGGTCTGTTTTACACTTACATCTCAATTCACACTAGCTCCATTTGATACTGGGAAATGCAAATCTGAAAAGTTTTGTTGAGTAAGGGAATGACGAGAGGAGGCAGCCCTACGGGTAAGGAGTCCCTGAGCCCACAGACTCAGAGGTTGCCATGTTGTATTGTCAGTTTTCATTTCTTATCTCTTTACACTACTTGGCTGGACCGCTGCTGTGTTCATCTGTTTTTTTGTCCTTGGAGCTGAGTTCTGTGCTGGGCCCTTGCAGGAGAGGGGGTTTGAAATCAGAGTGGGCTAGAATCAGAGGCCAATTCTGGTTTGGCCACACAGCTGCATGACCAGAGCCTCAGTTTCCTCATCTGTGAACTGGGGATGAGGACCGTGTCCAGAGCCCTAGAAGGCCGGTGAGCAAGGGGCTCTGTCCTCAGCAATTATCAAGGGTTCACAGCCTCAGAAAATTAACATTGTTACTTCTCTCAGCCCAAATACTCTTAAGATGGGCTTGAATCAAGGCAGAACTTGGCACCATGAGTTTTAATGAGTAGTAAGTTTGTGGATCTTCAGTTTTGAATATCTGGATGGTGGGTACCAGATGCACAGAGATGCCCCCAGTGACTGCCCACTGCCAAGGATGAATTGCAGGTGGCAGATGTGGGCAGTGTGTTTTGGGAAGTGTTGAGTTAACTGGTTTCTTTCCTGTAGGACTTATAGGAGCACTGAACATGCTAAAATATGGTGCCATCAGACACACAGATTCTGCAAATTTTGCCAAACCTGTTCAACCATGAGATTTTATTTTTCAAAGGTTCTTGCTCATGCCTCAAGGAACATGGTTTTTAAACAGCACTGGTGCAGTTGTGGGAATCCTGAGTTCTGTACTGAATAGCTGGGCAAGCACAACAGGAAGATAATAAATTTTGCCCAAAGAATTTTATGATCATAATGGCTCTCTGATGGGGCCACTTGAAATGCCAATGTCCTGATGAAATTTACTGGGCTGGTGAGAGGGCTGGAAGCCTCAACTCTCAGAAGAGTCTGCTCTTTCAGAGGTGCTGGGACGCAGCAAGTTCATGCTAGCAATAGCTTCAAATCTTGAAACTCAACCTTTGATGAGAAGATGAGAAGGAACGGGGAGGATCTGTGGAACCAGGTAGCCCACAGACAGGGGACAGCAGCAGGTGTGATAGTGCGAAGCTGCAGAATTATTGTTATTATTATTATTATTTTAGAGACAAAGTCTCACTCTGTCACCCAGGCTAGAGTGCAATGGTTTTATCATAGCTCACTGCAGCCTTGAACTCCAGGGCTCAAGGGATCCTTCTGCCTCTGAACTCTCAAGTACCTGGAACTACAGGCCACTGCACCTAGCTAATGCAGAGTTACTTAAAAAGTAAGACATTGGGAAAAGGGATGCCTTCCATCCTGACATATCCCTGATGTTTCCCTGGATGGCTATCATAAAACTGCTAACCATAGCTACCATTTATTGAGGGCTTACTATGTTCCTGACACTGTGCTAATTAATCCTCACAATAACTTTAGAACATAGAGACTAGTATTGTCTGTATGATAGGAATGGTTAAAAATGAGGCTCAGAGAGGTTAAGCTACCTGCCCAAGGTCACACAGCTAGTGAGCGACAGCGAGGATTCAAATGCAATTCCAGCTGACTGTGATGCCTTTGCTCTTTTCTTCACTGTGTAATACTGTTCCCTAGTGAAACCTCCTTTATGTTTCTGTAAGCTTCTTAACAATTTTGCATCAATTTTGACATTAGTCCCAGAAGGTCAGCTCTCCCAGTGATGATGAAAACACAAAGCCACAAGTAGGTGCAAAAAACTTTTCCAGTAAAACTTGGGTTGGAGGACATCTCTAATGAAATTGAAGTGGGTTTGTACTCCTTTTTACCTTTAAACACCAAACCTCAGTCATATTTTGCTCTGCTCAGATCTTCCTAATTTAGTCAGAGTGTTATTCTCTTCATTTTCTTGGCTCTGGATGTTTTGTAATGTTCCTATGTGAGAAGAAATGATATTAAGAGCTGACCTGGTACACGTAAGTGATCATAGGAGATCTGGGGTAGAGGCTGGGCTGTTCAGGTTCATTTGGTTTGCAAACAACAAAAACAATTCGAAACAGAGCTTTGGGGGAAAAGAAGGGCAGCTGGCAGGTGGGAAAGAGGCAAATGTATTAGAATAAGGAGCAGCTAGAAGAAGTCTAAGGACTCTGAAGAATATTGAATTCTTAGGAAATGCAGAAATTCCTAGGAAATGAGTCTGCTCTGGGAATGTCAGCAGCAGAAATTCCCGGGCCTTCTTTGAGCTAAAAAATGTGGCTCCTAAGACTATCCAAACTTTCCCTGCAAGTCCCAGTTCATAATTCTGAATTACCAGGGAAGGAAATCTGATTGGTCCAGACTGGGTCAGGTGTCTACTCCTAAACCAATCAGCTGTGGAGGGATGGCGGAATCATGCAGTTTGGGGGTAGAAAGGGCTACTGAGGGGGAGGCACCTGTGGCTCAAGGAGTAGGGCGCTGGCCACATATACTGGAAGTGGTGGGTTCAAACCTGGCCTTGGCCAAAAACTGCAGGAAAAAAAAAAAAAAAGAAAGGGTTACTGAGACTACACCCACGTGGAAGAGAGAGGGTGGAAGGGCAAGAGAGAGACCCTCACATTTGAGAAAAAAACCTTCCCAAACCCAGTCCAGTGTGGCTTGATGTCCTCTCACCCCTCCACCCTGAATAGACCAGCCTCATCCCTAAAGAACGCTGACATCTGTGTCCATTCTCTAACCCAGGAATCAGCAAACACATTCTACCATAAGTGAACAAATGGGCCAATAAGTTCCAATAAAACGTTATTTATGGACAATGAAATTTGAATTTCCTTATAATTTTCATATGTCACAGAATATTCTCCTTTTTATTTCTTTCAACCATTTAGAAATACAGGAGTCATTCTTATCTTGTGTGCTGTAGGAACACAGGCAGCAGGTCAGTTAGGGCTTGGGAGGTGTGGTTGTCCCTCCCTGCTGTAATGAAGAGTAAAATTAAGTTCTCCAAGTGATCTGATATTTTATTCCAAGAAAGAGAAATCAGCAATGAAGCAAAAGGTCGTTTTAAATATGTTGAAAGTGAAAGCTAAATCAGCCGTAAGAGGACTTAATTTAATAGGTAATAAAGCAGTGACAAACCCGGGCCTCCATGAGTGATGCGGTCACTCTGCCTCTTCTCCTCGTCCAGCGCACAGGGGACATTTCTCAGCTATGTGTCAGACCTGCCTCCCTGTTAATGTGGCATTAGCAATCAATGTCTGGCTTCCTGAAGGACTTCTAGCTATTTTTCTTTAAATGGAGTCTAATTTTCTTTCAAAAAACAAAACAAAAACAAAACGCTCTAAAAACCAAAAACCTCATTGGGATTGGGAAATGTCACATAGAACAAAAAATCGGAATGGAGCTAAACTAGGAAATAGCAGGTATCCGGTTCTTCCTTCACCCCCAAGCCTAACCCCACAGTCAGGCTGTTGGCATGGAACCAGATCTTATTAAAAAAGGAAGAAAAAATCAAATAAATGGAAATCCTTAGAGCTTTGGTTGGAGGAGTTAGAAACTCCCTTCTCTCTGAATGAAAAGTCAAAAGGGAACGAGGCCAGCTCTCCAGGGGACTTCATCTCAGAGCTTCAAGCTCTGGTCCCCGTCTATAAGAAAATACTGTGGCAGATAGGGGGAGCGGGTTGGGGAGGGCATGGGCAGCGTCTGAGGCTGAGCTTCTTGGTGAGAAAATCATAGTTGCACCATAACTTAACAGCCAGCCTTTCTTTTTTTGTTAATTTAGTTTTTTATTAAATCATAACTGTATACATTTATGGAGTACAATGTGATGATTTAATATACAATGTAGAATGCTTAAATCAAACTGCTTAACAAAACAATCATCTTACTTAGTTTTTGTGGTAAGACATTTATAATTTACTCTTAGTTACTTTGAAATATACCCTTGCATGGTGCACATTAGGTGAGATCCCACCAAATACCCTCCCCCTCCTCCCATCAATTACCCCCCACCTCCCATCAATTACCCCCCCCCCACCAATCACCCTCCCCCTACTCTCCGCTCCCTCTTACTAGACAATATTTGTGTTCTATCACTTGTATGAGTGTGTGGTGTTTATATATTGGTTTCATAATAGTATTGAGTATATTGGATGCTTTCCCCCCCATTTTTAAGATACTTTTTAAGAAAAAATATGTTCCAACTCCATCCAGATGTAAAGTCTCCATCTTTTTATGGCTGACTAGTACTCCATGGTATACATATGCCACAATTTGTTAATCCATTCATGGATTGATGGGCATTTGGGCTGCTTCCACGACTTGGCAATTATGAATTGGGCCGCAGTAAACATTCTGGTGCAAATGTCTTTGTAGTAAAATGATTTTTGTTCTTCTGGGTAGATACATAGTAAAAGGGTTGCAGGATCAAATGGAAGGTCAACTTTTGGTTCTTTGAGAATTCTCCATACTTCTTTCCATAGAGGTTGTATTAGTTTGCAGTCCCACCAGCAGTGTAGAAGCCTTTTTTGTATGAAACAGATCTCTCATAGGTCGGAGATAGCTGCTATAAACCACAAAGACACATAGATCTCAATAACAACACCAGTAACAATCCCAAGTATGAGCCTTTCTGCATGATGACTAGATTCCATGCTGAATGGCTCAGTTACATCGTCTTTGAAGTCTTCGCTTCCGGCTAAGAAAGTGCACGTGATTACAATGCCCATCTGACACATGACGACCTTAAGGCAAAGGGAATTGCATAAGGTGACTGCCTGAGTTTGGGTTTTCCTGGAAGCAGAGCCTAATGAGAACTCGTGTGCAAAGCAGTTCATTAAGGACGTGTCCCCCAGGGAGATCAGTCAGAGAGCAGAGGAAGCCAAACAAGGAATCCCAACCTCAGCCTAACCCTCCTGGGAACTCTAGAGTGTTAAGTCACGCTTCCAGAGGTTGTCCCACCTCAAGGCAAGGGCTGTGGCTGTAGAACCTCTGTTCAGTCACTCATTGGCTCAGGGCTGCCCGCAGAGCAAAGTCTTCCTAAGAGATGCACAGGTCAAAGGAATATGAGTGGCAGCCTCTCAGTCCCCAAAGTCAACAAGTGGACTCCAGAGCCTGGGAACTCTAATACTGTAATACTGGTGACCCCCAGACACTGTCTCTGGACTGGTGCCACATGTGAAAGCATTTACTAGCCTTTGAAGAAATAAGGGAAACATAAGGGTATTTTAATTTTTATTTCTCAAATTGTTAGTCCTAATTTTTTTGAGATAGATAGCAATTCTTTTTTTTTGTTTGAAACAAGGTCCCACTTTGTCACCTAGAATGGAGTGCAGTTGTAGCATCATAGCTCACTGCAACCTCACACTCCTGGGCTCAAGCCATTCTCCTGCCTTAGCTGGGACTACAGGTGCCCGCCATCCAAGAAATTTGTCTACTTTTTTTTTTTTCTTTTTTTGAGACAGAGTTTTACTATGTCAACCTTGGTAGAGTGCATGGTGTCACAGCTCACAGCAACCTCAAATGCTTCAGCTTAAGTGATTCTCTTGCCTCAGCCTCCCAAATAGCTGGGACTACAGGCACCCGCCACTACACCTGGCTATTTTTTGGTTGTAGTTTTTATTGTTGTTTTTAGCAGGCCTGGGCCAGGTTCGAACCCGCCAGATCCGGTGTATGTGCCTGGCGCCCTAACCACTGAGCCACGGGCACCAAGCCAATTTTCCTACTTTTTGTGGAGATGGGGTCTTGCTGTGTTGCCTAGGCTGGTCTTGAACTCCTGGCCTCTAGTGATCCTCCTGCCTTGGCCTCCCGAAGTGCTAGGATTATAGGTGTGAGACACTGGGTCTTCCCTAGCATTTCTATTTTAAAACAAAGATGATACTTTAAAACATGGTGATATTAAGTTGGAAAGATCTTGTTGTTTTGTTTTGCTTCTTTCTTCTGATGTGTTTACTTGGCAAAATAAAAAGCTGAGATAATTTATGTTTCCCTAAAGTTTTTGTTTTCTTTTCATTTACTGCTCTATAGACATGGACCATTAGGCTACAAGGGTTCAAGAATATACTTTGAATTTTTTCCTGGCTGAGTGCATTTCTCAGTGTTCTGTGGAATACGTATCCTTTAAGATATAGTGAACAAAGGGTACTGGGGCTAAATAAGTTGAGAAACGTACATGCTCTAGCCCCCTCTGAGAGAGTCGTAAGATACCGGGCATTTTAAAGGCTCTGATAAGTCCTGCAGCAAAGAACCATACTTAACTTATTTTCACCCAGTGCTCTTTTGCTTTTTGACCACATTCACTAACCTCTAATGAACACATTTCAGGAAAACTCTGGGCCCTGGCTGAAGACACTGTTCTTGGGGAGTTAGAACGTACTTTTCCTTATTTGGCTTGTTAGTGGCTGAGATGGCATTTCAAATGTGCACCAATCCCCAGGAGAGCTCTGGGAGCTATAAATGGTGCAGGCGAAACAATGACCCAATTGTCAAACGCTGTGATAATTTAGAGCCCTGGGAAGGGCAGGGACTTACATTTATGCCATTGGGTAGAGCTGGATCAGAAGTAGCCCTAGAACCAGCCACCCATCCCCAGAAGTAACAATCCCAGATTGCATAGACAAACAGCCATTGTTGGGCATGTTTTGGAAACATAAATGTCCATGTCCATTGGGTCCGGCAGGCACCCAGCCCCAACCAGAGGGCGGTGGTGGCCAGAGGTGGGGAGAAGGGATCAGTGTGTGTGTGTGAGCACGACTAGGGTGAGCGGTGGGGATGGGTGCGTTCTGAGAGTGAGTGGGTGTGCACACAGGTGAATGACAGTATCTTTGTGAGGTGCGCACGCGTGCATATAGAGGTCAGCTCCTGGAAGGCAAGGCGGGAGCAGGGGGGTGGGACCACCCTGGAGCCTTTGGGCTTATAAGAGGGTCTCAGCCAAGATCAAGTCCTCCCCCCGACCATTTAGCCAGTCCTACTCTTACCTGGGACTCCTCAAGCCGCCTGCATGGACCATACCTGCCTCACCCACCAACATCACCCTAGCTGGACCACCTGGAACTCCTGCAAGATGTAAAAATGCCCATGAGAAACTTTTCCCTGAGCTCATTTCAGGATGGAGGGACCAGGCACGTGAGACCCAAGTGGCTAATCATTTCACATCAAGTGACTGGCCATTCCTGGACTACCTCTGCCTGTCAGGCTGAGACCCCAAACCTTAGCTTGGCATGCGAGGCCCTCGACAACTGTCCTCCATCCAATTCTCAACCCCTTGCCCAGGATTGAACTAAAACCCCCACTGAAGGCTTCCTTTCTGCTAACTGCTGAAAGTAGTTTATGTCACATCATGGAGGAGTCACAATAATTTTATAAAATAGGTACTATCATGATCTCCAGTTGGCAGGGGAAAAAACAAAGCATCTGAGAGGTGAAGTGGCTTACCCAAGGTCACACGGCCACTAAGTGTGTTTCTTTTTTTGGTTTGTTCTTTTTGGTTTTTTTTTTTTTTTTTTTGAGACAGAGTCTATGGCGCCCTCGGTAGAGTACTGTGGAGTCACAGCTCACAGCAACCTCCAACTCATGGGCTTAAGCGATTCTCTTGCCTCATCCTAAGTAGCTGGGACTACAGGCACCTGCCACAATGCCCGGCTATGTTTTGGTTGCAGTTGTCATTGTTTAGCTGGCCCAGGCTGAGTTCAAACCCGCCAGCCTGGGTATATGTGGCTGGCGCTGCAACCACTGTGCTATAGATGCCAAGCCCACTAAGTGGTTTTTTTATAGCCAGGATGCAAACTCAAATGGGAGTTTCCTGTCCATGCCTGCAAGATGCTTCTGGCCGAAGCCGAACCGCTCTGGGGTGGAAGACCCTCTGTAGTTAGCACCTGTTTGTTTGCCATTCTGAAAGTGTGACATGTGAGGGATAGGAGACCCAAGTTCAAATCCCAGCTGTGCCCCTTTCTATCTGTGTGACTTTGAGCACATACCATGTTTCTGAGCCTTAGCTTCCAAAATGGGAATGACAATTTCTATCTCCAAGGCCTACGATTCGGCAAAGCAATGACTGAATGAGTGATTGTTAAATGTGTGAGCTGGCGCTGTCCCTGCCACATAGAAAGTGCTTACTAACTATGACTTGTGTTCAAGGCCATACCTTAGCCGCTCTCATAACTTCTTTTGCGGCAATTTGTAAAGTGAAAGTGGATGGGTTACTTTCTATTCTTGGTATTTCTTCTTGTGTGAATGTCCCCCCTGTAAACCAGCCAGCGTGCCTGCCCCTCCACTCTCTGTGTGCTTAGCACCATTTATCACAGGGTTTCTTAACATTGGCACCTCTCTGAGCCCCAGGTTCTTCATAGGGCCGCTAGTGCCACTAGTGCCACTTTGGGCTGGATCTTTCTTGTTGTGGGGTGGGGGTCTGTCCTGTGCATTGTGGGAACGTGAGCAGCATCTCTGGCCTTGACCCAGGAGATGCCATTAACATTCCCCGAGATGGATAGTGACAAAGGTCCCTCAGGGGGGAATGTTGCCCCTGATTGAGAACTAATGATTCACTGCAATCTTTCCTGGAGGTCACCCAGGATTGCAGTTTAGAGCTTGGCCCCAGTTTCAAGTGGTCTGGGTTTGAATCTTGGCTCCACACTTAACTACTGTGTGACTTTGGGCAAGCCACTTAACCTCCCTGAGCCGCAGGGGCTTCGTTTGTATGCTGGGGACGATAGAGTACTTGTTTCATAGGACTATGATGAGGACTAAATGAAGTGATGAATGTCACATGCTTAGCACTGTTCTTGACTGGAGTTGTGGGTGGGCACTGGAGGGGCTTAAGCAGAGCAAAGTTGAAGAGGAGCTGGGGGCCAGGAAGGTTTGAGAGGCCTAGTTCCTGCCACTCAGGCAACGGGGCAGGCACCTCCTCTTCTGTCTCTGCTTGTGGCCCCCAGACCCTTCTCCTGCAGCCTGTGCACGGAGGTTAATGAGCTGTTCAGTGCCAATGACTTGCAAGGCTTCCCTCACTCAGCTCAACACCTGCTGTGCCTGATTGATGGTGGCCCTGCAGCCACAGAGGACCACAAGCCAGAATCTGGACAATCAATCAGTTCCAGGCCCCAGGGAACTCTGTCCCCATCCCTATTGCTTGAAATAGGAGAGAGGAGGATGGAAAGTTTTGGTCTTATCTCACACCTCCTCCCCACTTCAACACTATCCTAGAGCCAAATGTCAGATCTGGGCTTGAAATAGCTAGTGTTTATTGTTTGTTTATGCCAGGAATTATGTTACCCATTTTACCTGCTTTTAGTCTTGACCTCTGCTCTCTGAAGTTAGAATCATTATCCCAATTTTACAAACAAACTGAGGTTTCTTTTTAGTAACTATGACTTAAGTTCAAGTCCATGCCTTAGCAGCTCCCATAACTTCTCCTGCTGCAGTTTGTAAAGTGAAAGTGGAAGGGTTGCTTTCCAATCTCGGTCTCTCTTTTTGTGTGAATGTCTGTCCTGTAAACCAGGCCGGTGTGACTGCCACTCCATGCCCTGTGAGAGCTGATGTTATTGCCAAGCTGGGTCACACAGCTGGCCTAAGTGTTATAGTCGAGGACTGAAATTCAGGTGCTGTGAGCAACTTTCACTTCTTGGAACCTTAGTTTCCCTTTCTATAAAATGGGCCAACTCATATACCCACCTCATTGAATTGTGGTGAATGGGAAGAAAACACCCAGTCACCACAAGAATGAGAAGGTGGATCGACCAGTTGAGAGTGTTAGATACCAACTGCTATTCTCTGAGAGAGATATTTGGGGTGGGTCAGAGCTGGGGTCAACTCTCAGCAGAGAATGGCATTCTGGGGTCCCTCAGGGTGAAGTCTGCTCCTAAGTAAAGCTGGCCCTACACCACAGCCACATCATAGTATTAAAACTAGCAACTCACATCGCAGAGCACTTTCTAGATGTTGGTCACCACTTCAAGTACTTCTATTCTTTACCAAAGCCTCACAACTCTGCTAGGTAGGTGCTAGAGGTACAATAATTAGAACCATTTTAAAGATGAGGAAAACGGAGGCTGAGAGAAGCGCAGTAAGCTGTCCGATGTCACACAGCTTGCACACGGTAGAGCGAGAATTTGACTCCAGGTCTGACAAAGCGGTATTGTACCTCTGGGGTGTGCTGAGAAGGACTTCCCAGGACAGATGAGCTCAGCTGGTCCATCTCTCTGCCGCTAGGTCTCCAGGGAGGGAACCAGGAGGGCTAGTTACAAGTGCTGTATTGCTTGTTTACCATCTTCAGTTCTTCTGCTGTTGAAGAAGTTGAACAGTCCCTGACTCACTGGTTTTCCAGGTCAGCTGAAATCTCATTTTCACAAAAGCATTTTGTAAGAATTTAAGAATCCAAGATACTTAGGATCCTGACCTGCTTGTTATGGGTATACCCAAGAAAGGATGAGCTTTGGGTTCTTGTCTGGATTGGGCCTGTTACATCATCCCTCTGCACCCAGCTTCCTCGTCTATGAAATGGAAATGGGTGATTGTGGAGATTAATGTGGGCAGAGAGCACAAGCTGGATGTGGAGAGGTGCAATTTGTGTGTGCACTTGTACATTTATGCATTCGCACCATCTTCATCCCTATAGAGCAAATACATTTTCAGCTGACTGGAAGGGTACTGTGATCATTTGGATTAGTGAATGTTTAGCAAACATTCACTTCCTTCCCTCACCCATTCTGGGCAGAGTTTAGAGCCCTGTCCTTTTGAACAGCTGATTCTTTTGACTTGCTTTGGTCAATGGAATGTTAGTGGAAGTGGTTTGAGATGATGTTGTGAATGTGTGTATATAGTTTGGCTTGGCTCTTATGTTCTGGTGATCTGTGATAGGAAGAACATGACCCAGGGAACTTCCTCTTCAGCCTTGAAACAGGGATACACACGGAGCTGACCTGAACCTGACTGGAACCCTAAAGAGAAGTCTCTGAGTCAAACTCAGCCTGGACTTACAGACTCTGGAGCATGAGAGTAAATGTTAGCTGTTGTAAGCCATAGCATTTGGGGGATGTTTGTTATGCAGCACTACTGTGGCAATAGCTGGCTGACACACTGGCTAATGTCACACCTCAAGATTCCTTCTGTATAACAGTCAACAATAGAATTCAGAACTGTTTTGGCGGCAGTGTGATGCAATAATTCTCAAATTCTTTATTGGCATAAATAATTCAGACATTGGTTTCTCACTAAACATTGCACTAAACACAAGAAACAGTAGGCTTGCCGGCTCAGAGGCACACAAACTGTCCAACAGCTCAAGTTAGAAATACTTTTTTGAGAAGTGTAGAAAACTTTATAAATTATTCTGTACAAATATACACAGTGGACACTCCATCCATCTGGTCTTCCTTTCCTGGATGGCATCTGAATCAAATGTTCTTTTTCAGCAATGAGACATTGGCAACAAGTAAGAGAGAGACAGAGACTGAGACAGACCGAAAGGGACAAGAAAGGAAAGATGTGGCCCCAAAATGGAAACATAAAACCAACTTCTTACATCAGCTCATTCTGCAACAGTCGGCACAAACAAGCATGGAGAAAACAGTATGGACCATTGGTCCATGTTGGTCTGTACAAGAGTTAGCTTTATATATATATAATATATATGTATAATATGTATAGGTCTATATACTTTATGTATAGAAAAGATAACAGCATAATTTACATACAGAGAAAGCCTTTTTACAACTGAGGGATATTTTTAAGGTCAATAACTTCAAGAGTAATCAACCAAATGAATCATGCGATAAGTCTATGGAGCGGACCCCAGTACAAGATCAAACCTCAGAGAGAGAGAAACAAGAGGCTTGGGTGGGAATATTGGCCACCCAATTTTGGGATGCTCTTAGCCTGTCTGCCTCGGTGAGCCAACCCCCTTGGCCTCTGCTTTGGGGTCTGGAGGAAGAATATCTCGACTCACTCCCTACAATTGAGATTCTGCCTTATAGACATGGACCCCCAGAGCAGCAGTGGGGGAAGATTAAGGGGATAGGGTGTCCTTATGAGACTGGGGCATTTTTGCCCATGTTAACCAGTGCATCAACATCTAAGTAACAGCCACCACCTGTACACTCTAACTCTTAACTTTTTGAGGAATGTCCCCTCTGGAGGTGGGATTATGGGGGACATGCAGTTGGGCAATTAGAAGGGAAGCCACATTTATTAAGCACCTACTGTGTGCTGGGTATTGTGGGATGCTATTGACGTTCATTATTTCATTTATTCCTTCCAACAACCTTGAGGGTTCATGATATACTAAGGGCTAGTGGGTTGCACAAAGCCAAAAAAATTCTCAGAGTACTCTGGGGGGACTGAGAAATTGTTTTTGAAATCATTATCCACGATAGGGAGTGGTTCAAGGAATGCAAGCTGAGTAGAGTTGCAGCAGGTACATAAGCTCCATTAATTTGCAGCAATGACATACATCTTGGGAGCAGTGTAGTCAGAAAAGACACTGTGTTTTCTATCCTTCAAGCCCTGACATATATTTATAGGACCTACCATCCCACCAACAGGATTGACACATAGTTCTACTTCATCCATCAGGCTGTCTTGCAGACTTGGTCTGTGGCCCACTGTGACCTCTAGATCTTCTTTAACTACTACTGTAACAAACCAGCATTTTGCCCATCACACCTATAAGGTTGAGTTGGAGACCATTAGTGCAGGGTCTTTCCAGCAATATACAGCCATGTTCATGCAAGTCCTTGATCTCAACGCTCCTGGAGCCTAAGCAGAGAGTGAAATAAACTATCTGGGAAAGAGGCCTCAGTGAGACTGCTGAGGGACCCTTTCTGGGTGGCAAGACTGATCTGTGGGCCTCAGAGAGTTCAGAGACAGAGGTCACAAGAGAGATAGTGAAGTAGAAGCAAAGGCAGGAAAGAAACCTTTAAAGAGATGGCTAGTGGCCAACCCATCTATAGCAGAGATGGCAGATAGAAGGCAGATCCTGATTTGGGGCACTAAGAAACAAAAACACAGCCTCTATGGCATGGATGTAGGAAGCCATACTGAGAGAGGGTCACAGAGAGATGCAGAGAGGGTCTGAGGTGGCCTGAGTTCTGGTCTGACTCCAGCAAGCACAAAAACCCTCCTTGGACATCCTTTCCCTTAGGGCACCAAGGCCAATAATAGGGATCAAAGAATAGAGAGAGAGAAATCAAGGTTTCTACCTCTGAGCCAGGGCACCTTCTGTTTGAGAATGGAGTCTCCCAGGGCTTGGGGGAAAGCAGGGAAGGGCAGGCAAGTGCCAGAGGTAGGCTTTCAGCCACTTGTAGTTACAAAAAATGATCTTGCCTCTGAGTTCACACGTAGGCTGTTCCTTCTGCCTGGCACACTGTTCCCTATCTCCCATTCCCATTCTCCTCAAACTTGAATGTAAAATTCATAAGTCCCGTCCTCTTACAAACCTTCCTTGAGGGCCCTTCTCTGGGCCAGTTACTCCTCTGGGGCCTATTAAAACTCTTCCCTCTTCCACTAGACTATTGGTGGAAGTATTGGTACCCTGAAGGGAGAAGCCACTTTTCTTCACCATTTTTCCAGCTGCACAGGACGTACTTAATAAACATTTGCTGAATGACTATGTGAAATAAAATCTTGGGGAACGAAGGGTAAGTGTGGCTTGATGCCAAGCTCTGCTGAGGGTGTAGTGAGTATGGCTGGAGACATAAGCTTCTGAAATACGGGAGAGCTTTTCTTAGAATCCTTCAGCTGCTCAACTGGAGGCAATTAAAATGTACCAGTTGGCCCCAAAGTGGGAGCTAAGGCCCATGGCATAGAAGTGATGCTTTGTGGAATATAGGATTCACTATGGGGGTTCGGGGGCACAGAAGTAGGGATCAGAGCAGCTCAGGTGACATTATGCCCAAAAGCCCACCTTCTGGTTTCCCAGCCTTTGTGCTCCAAGGCTTGGGGCTTTATGAGGATTCACTCAGCAAGGGAAATCTACAACATTCCCCGGGGAAGGGCCCGCAGGGGCCCTCAGGGGGAGAAATGATGCTAAAAAGTAGAGAAAGGGGGCTGAGAAAAGTTTATGCATCTCACAATCGTGCTCAGGCCTGGCCAGCGCTGCCCAGAATTTGTGGAAGGGCCACACAGCACTCCCTAGGAGGCTGGTTGGGAGGGCCAGTGGACCAAGGAAGGTGCCCCTGGTGTGGCAGGACAAGTACCTTAGAGTACCCTGGTGTCTACACTGTAGCTACATAGCAGTTACTTGAACTTACAGAAGTTCATATATATCCATTTAAAAAAATTATTTGCAACACAGGTAGAAAAATAAACAGAGGGAAATGGCTAGAATCTTGTAGGACCAATGCACTGCATTAATTGTCCAGGATGCCAATGCCCAACGCGGGCAGGGCTGGGGAGTGGGGTGAGTTGACCCCATCAGGGGTGGAGTTGCAGCCATCTCAGCCTCCTTCTTGGAAGGTGCTTGGCTGTGTGTCCCAATTCCTAAAGCAACTTTCCAAGCCATGGGTGGTCCTTTGAGATGCCTGACTCTCCTCCGACCCCCTCCCCAATCCTGGGACTGCTGGAAGCCCCAGGGATCTGATTCAAGAGGTGGAACAGCAGGACTTCCAGAGCTTACCGCCCACCTCTGTCCCCTCATCAGCCACATGGGATGAGATGGGCTCCCCAGTGTGCCCAGATTGTCCATTTTGTTGCTTCCTTGGCACCAGAGAAAGCTTTTGTAGCCTGGCCCGAATCTTTCCTCCACAGTTCATTGGAATTGGAAGAAAGGTAGGAAGGCTCTCCCTTCTCTGGGGCACTCTCTTTCCTGGGGTAGACAGAGGGACGTCCCCAAGTAGCCCTAGAGAGCAGTGCCAGGACAGCCCAATGAGTCTCAGAATTTCAGCTCAGCAAGAGGATTCGCTTTCTAGAAGGGCCATGAGAGGGTAGGGTAGATGACCAGGGATGTCAGCCCTTGTTTTTCCATGCAGATGGTGAAGGGCAAGTCTACATTCTCCTTGTCTAGACAGCCTCAACCCACTGGAGATGCTAAATATTGCTTTAAAGACCTACTGACCTACTCTGTTTTCTCAAGGAACCCCCTCTTTGGGTTTGAGTATTTCCCTCTATCCTATTTCTCTCATGCAAAGCTGAAGATGGGAGGTTGCTGGATTTGAATCCTAGTAGTGTGGCTGGGAGACAACCCAGGGGACGCTTGGCAATGCCTGGAGACATTTTCACGTCACGTTGGGAAGGGTGGTTGTTACTGGCATCTAGCAGTAGTGGCCAGGGATGCTGCACAACAGCCTGTGATGCACAGGACAATCCCCACCCCAAAGGATCACCTAGCTCTAAATATCAACAGTGCTGAGACTGAGAAACCCTAGATTAGAATCCCTTCCTCCCCCTCTTCTTCTAGATCTTGACTTAAACATCACCCATTCAGAAAGTCCTTTGCCAGCAGGTCTCTCCACAGTTGTATCCCTTCCGCGTCCCTGCCCCCCTGTAAGTTTTCTTTCCATAGACCCTTGTGAGTTGCAGATTTAGCTATTTGTTGTTGGCCACGTGTCTTGTCGTTCTCACCCATTAGGTTCTAAGCTTCAGAACGCTGAGATTTTGCATCAGTCATCACTGAATGCCCAGGCCCTAACATGTAGTAGATGCTCAATAAATCACCCACTGAATGAATGGCAGAATAGGAAATAAGTCTACAGACCGAACCAACCCAGAATGTTGGCATCCATGTGAGGACACAGAGGTCCCTCTCCCACCCTGGAGTCCCATCACCCACCACACGGAAAAGGCCCCTTTGGCTATCACCAGTCTGTATTTCCTCCTGATATCCTGCCATCAGCTTTTCCAAAATTTTCAGTCTAGTGCTGGTGGTCAGGGTATTTTTAAACTAGAAGGAACTAGCCAAGCTGGAATTGTTTTTTAAGTGGTGGAAAAGAAAAACTAAGATTTGTTTTTAATCATTACACTTTTGAATCTAAGAAGGCACGATGCAAATAGCATGTTGGCATAAACAATTGCTGTCCGCTCAATGGAGGGAGGGAGCCGTTCTTCTGAGCTAATTTAAGCTAAATACATGGCAGCTATTTTTCATCTCTACTATTGTGCAATTTTCTCCTCAGCTCGCGATCTGGGGGAGATATTATCGGACAGGAGGTGGGTGGGGGGGGGTAGTGAGAGGAAGAAGGAAAGGAAGAGGCAGTGGACAGAAGGTGCTCACAACCACCAAGCTGTTAAGTGGCACTGCAAGAGCTGAGGAGTAGAGCTGGTGGTCCACTAGGACCCCAGAGCATTTCATTTGGGTGAAAACTTGATTTTGAGTCTTCCATACAGGGAAGAAACCAAAGAACAACTAGAGTTGGGTTCCTTTTCTTCCTCTCTACAGGTAACATTCCATGACTTCCCAGATGCCCAGACTGAAATACAGAAGACTTTTTATAAACCTCCTCAAGAAAGAACAGCCCTTCTGGCTTCCCTAAACACCACTATACACATCGTTGTTCCTGAAGGTTCTCATATGCCAGGTCCTTCAGTTCCGCTGTTATTGCTGATGGGGATGGAGGGTAGCATTCAGGCCTTGCAGGTAAACTAGCTTAGAAGATGAATGATTTATCTCTAAGCAGGTAGATTATCAAATAGGATCCTTTTCAGGGTCTTAAGGACAGAATCTTTCTGCATTTTCCAAGTTCTCTGACTAAAAAGAAGCATCTGTAGGGCCCTGATGGATGGTCCACTAACAATAGCCCAAATGACTGGGCTTCTAGATGTTTCTGAGACCTGAGTTCAAAACCCATCTCTGCCTCTTAGAAGGTACCTTACCTTAGGGATTTTATCTTCCCTCTCTGGGCCTCAGAACCTGCTTCTATGAGAGGATAAGAAGCATGACATCAGGGAGATTCACTCATAGGCGCCTTAAGTAGCAACTCAAATGTGCTGAAGTTGCTTGCATCTGTGATCAGTGGGAAGGCATGCTGTGATTGATTAGCAATGTCTGCCAAGGGTACAGAAGCGGATAGCAATGGCAGATACATTAGGTATTTTCCCTCCTTGAATCAAATCTTCCTCCTTCTAGATCTTACAGGTATGTATCTTTTTTGGATCTTCATCCTAATGATCTGCTTAAAGATAAAATCTCAATGCAGAGTCTATTTGACCTTTCCGAGGGTATGGTATCCTATATAATTTTTACATTGGTTTCTAAGCCATGTTATGTCGGGGAAGCCATTAACACACAGCCAATTTGACCCAGCCCTTGGAAGACACTATCAGCCAGAGTTTTCTCTTGTGGTGTCCTTGTGCATGGACACACATGGAACTGGGGTCTACCACTGCCAAGCCTGGATAGGAAATGTGATGCATCAGGGGCAGGGTTCAGGTTTTCCAGGGCGCAGCTTTTCCCAGGATCTATTTTTTCTATCTCTTAGCAAGTGGTCTATAAATACTGGTAGTTACCTCTTTGCTGTGGCCCAGTACACTAACATGTGCTCCTTGAGTGCCATGTAAGATACCAAGTCAAACTCACAGGGGTTGATCTTTTTTGGATTCATAAAGCAGACTGGAAAATCTTGGAAAGAGCAATCTCCTACTGCCCTTTTAGAGATTCAATTATACAAAATTGCATCTTCAAAGTTCTGGTAAATCTTATAATCAAGTTTGATGTTTTACCTAAGCACTTTAAACGAGTGTCTGTTCCAGAACCCTTTCCACAATGCAATATCCAGCTAGTCTTCCAAGGAATGAAAGGTCTCTAGAACATGTTTGGGACACAACGTCTTACTTAGATCAGCCATGCTCTAGGCAAGGCCTGTTTCTTTCAGCTCAGTCCTTGGTGGAGGGAGGGCAGCCATCTTAAGCCATGAGACACAGCCTTTGTGTTCTTGGTGTTAGGAAAAGGGGTGGCAGGGTTCCACTGAGCAGGAAACTCACATTTCCTGGAAACCTGAGTTGCAATGGGAGCCTGACAGTCTGAGAATACAAGTGGAAACTTCCGCAAAAATCCCCATGAGGGTCTCCGCCTTCCCCTGCACCCTCCCTTCCCTGACTTCCTGTTTTTCTTTCCTCTATCCTGGTTACAAGCTGCAAAAACCCTCAGGGGCTGAGACTGTAACACCCCCAGGGGCAGCTGATCATGAATCTCTCAACATGGTTGTGGGTTTCAGGGAACAGAAAGCCCAAAATTCATTTTAAAAAATGTTGGCTCTGCAACTTAAGCTGGTTTCTGTTTCCATCCCATAGCCTAGGCCAGTGATTTTCAACCAGCGTGCCATAGCACACCGGTGTGCTGTGAGAGAATCTTAGGTGCGCGGTGAAAAATTTTAAAGACCATTAATTAAATTATTTTCAAAAGAAGTTCAAAGCATAGTAAGTATATTCTTTAACTCTTTTTCAAATCAACGTAATTTAAGTGTGTTATGGAAACAGAACTATAGGTTCAAGTGTGCTGTGAGATAAAAAACATTGGAATCATTGGCTCAGGCACTCAGGGATCCCTGACCCAAGGGGTCTTTTTTATAAGTCTATTAATCCTGGCCAACCCATCTTTGATCTGGCTTGGCAGAGGGGAATCCTGATACTGCCTGGCCCTGCTAATGCAGCCTCTCTAAGTCCCTGTGCCAGGGTCTCACTCTCACCTGCAGCCCTGCCTGTTTACTGAACACTGAGCACCAGGCACCAATAGTGGTGTTGGCAAATAGATGAACCGAGGAGCTCAGTGGATGTGCCGACCTTCCACCAACTCTCTGCCCTCAGCTGGTTCCTAAATTAACTGGTAACAGAGAATGTGCAGAGATTGTGGGGCCTTCAGGTGGGATTCCGTGGTTTGGGTTAAGTACCAGGAGTACTGACCAGACAGGACACTGTGGCTCCCACCTTCCAGGGCCCAGAGTGCCACTACCTGCCTCTCACTCCCCTTAGAGTTCAGGCTGACTCCCTGCATGACAGGGGCATGCAGGTGAGGGCCAGGTGGGGAACCAGGGCCAGGGCTGGCAGCCAGGGAGAACATCCACAGGAGCCTGCCTGGGGCACTTCCTTGCATCGCAGGCAAAGCTGAAAAAGGAAACAACATACTCTTCAAGGTCCACTCCTTTGCTACCAAGGAAGAGTGTAAATATAATCAAAGGCTGTGTCACCAACACATCAGATGGGGTTGTGAAGCACATTCAGTGCTCAAGGGATGGTCTCACTACAGACAAGCCATTTATACACAGGATGCCGTCTTCAATCATGGAGCTGAAGCCTGGGACTGTTGGAATTCAGTGACATGATGGATCAGGGGCAGGCTTGATAAGCATGACAGCAATGGCCAGGCCTGGCTCAGGGCTTCTGGGGACTTTATCTCCCAGGGGGACCAGTCAAGGCACAAGAGCAAGCTTCTTAGAGGGTATTAGGGTTTGAATTGTGTCCCCCAATAAGAAATGTTGAAGCCCTAACCCCCAGCAGCTCAGAATGTGACCTGATTTGGAGACAGGGTCATTGCAGGTATAATTAGTTGAGATGATGTCATGCTTGAGAAGGGTGGGCCCCTAATCCAGTGGGACTGGTGTCCTTATAAGATGACAGCTGTACGAAGACAGATGTGCAGGGAGGCTGCCCTGTAATGATGAAGGCACAGACTGGAGCGATGCAGCTGCAAATCCAACACTACCAAGATTGCCAGCAAACCACCAGAAGCCAGCAAGTCGCAGGAAAGATTTTCCTACAGGTTTTGGAGGGAGCACAGTCCTGCCAGCACTTTGATTTTGGACTTCCAGTCTCCAGAACTGTGAAAGAATACATTTCTGTGTTTTAAGTCCCTCCCAGTATGTGGTTATTTGTTGTGATCACCCCAGTAAGCTAATGCAGAGGTGAGAGAGGCTTGGGTATTGTGGGGGCACATCTGGAATGGGACTAGTCCTTGGGGAACAACAGACGAAGGGAAGGCTGAGAACCAGTGTGGGAAAGAAAGCCAGGAACAGGAGTTTTGCCTTGGAGGCTCCTAAAATCAAAGACCCTTACAAATCCCAGGGCACTTTGCTATGGACTGAATTGTGTCCTGCCCAGATTCTTATGTTGAAGCCCTTGTAGACAAGGCCTTTAAAAGAGGTAACCAAAGTTAAATTAGATCAGAAGGGTGGGGCCCTAATCCAACAGGATTGGTGTCCTTATAAGAAGAGGAAGAGACACCAGGGATGTGAAGACACAGAGGAAAGGCCACGTGAATTCAAGATGAGAAGGTGGCTGTCTATAGGCCAAGGAGAGAGGCCTCACCAGAAAACAACCCTGCTGACACCTTGATCTTGGACTTCCAGCCTCAAGAATTCTGAGAGAGATTTCTGTTGTTTAAGCTGCTCAGTGTGTACTATCTTGTCACAGCAGCCTTAGTTGCCAATACAGTCTTAAAGGCCAGCAAGTTCGTCCACTCTCTGATGACTGACTTGCCTTGAAATCATGTGTGCCAAGTGATCAACATCTGCTCAAACCTCTCCAAGGATAGGGAACTTTCTACCTCCCAAGGCAGCCCATGAACCTTAGGGCAGGCTATTAGAAAGTCCTTTCCCTATTGAAAGAAGTCCCCGCTCCTGTCTCTCCCCACCCTGGCTCCTGTTTCCTGCCCTTCCCAAGCCATATGCAAGTTGATTTATTCTTCAATAAGACAGTCCTCCATAGCAAAGGTTAGCAAAGTTAGCAAAGAACTGGATTGTAAATACTTTCAACGTTATGGGCCTTACCTTCACTGTTGCAAATATTCACCTATGTTATAGTGCAAAAGCAGCCACAGCCAGTATGTCAATGGATAGGTGTGGTTGTGTCCTGATAACAATTTGAATTTTATAGAATTTTCCTGTCATGAAATATTATTCATTTGATTTCTCAATTAAAAAATGTAAAAACCATTTGATAGGCTGGATATGGGTCCAGGAGACATAGCTTCCCACAGTGGGTCTAGATTTCTGAAGATAGTGACGGGCCTGGGCTACATGGACACTACTTCCTCTGTGTGCCTGGATGAGAATTGTGGGAGGTGAGGGGAGTCTAGTTGTGTGCGTATAGGGGAGGTACAATGTGTGTACATGGGGTGCGATGTGAGAAGGGGGAAAACTGGTTTCCTGGATCCAAGAGCCTAATGATCAACATCAGTCAAGGGCTTCTGTGGGCTGTGAGTCCAAGTCAGATGTGGAGAGAAGCAGTGGGTGCTCTAGGATAGACAAGATTTTTCTCTTTGACCAGTAAAAGAAAAACTAAGGCAAAACAGGTTTAAATGGTAACTCTGAGTTTCCTGCTTGGCTCTGGGGATAGGGACGCATGGAGAAGCCCCCATAGGAGGCCAAGAAGGTCCTTGGTTTTATGAAAGACATGGCTTGGAAGAGTTGGGTGGAATTCATGCGTAAATCCACATGCCCTTCAAAGAAAGTTGCGATGGTTTTTCTCCGCAAAGTCAAGGCTTCCTGATGAAGCTTCACCATGTGGACTGGTCCACTGGGGAAGCCTGTATATATGAGGGGTTGCTGAAAGTGGGGCTTGGCTGGAAATAGCTCGCTGCCAAGCCGGTGACTCATGGGTGCTGGGCACCTGCACGCAGCTGTGATCGGACAAGGACACGCACACAAATCATTGCCATGTGACTTGTGTAGAAGGAGTTGTAGGCAAGGCTGGCAATTTCAATGTAAAAATATACAGCCTTCCCCCTTTTTTTGCCTTGCATAAGATGAATGAATATAAACTCCTTCCAATACTTTATACATGAATAAAGATCAAGGTCAGCAGGGAAAGCAGTGGTTTGGGTCCCCCTGGAGTTAAATGTGTGCAAATTAAAACTGGCCTCTACAGAAGTCAGGGTGGCACAGTTAGGGGAGTGGGGGTGTCATGGTGGGACAGGAGACACTGAGGTGGGCAGGAGCAGAAAAGGGAAGTAGGGGACAGATGGAGAAAGCAAGAGCAGGTGACATGGACCCAAGGAATCCTGTTCCACAAAGTGAGAAGCCCCAGGGGAGCAGGGAAGATGGTTTCTCCCTGGATCCCTCAGGCTCTGTCCTTGATCCTAAACTGGTGCTTGTGAACAAGGGGAAAGTCAGCTTTGGGAGACCCCCCACCTCTAGATGGGCCTTCCCGTAGGCTGTGGCTGGCCATTTTAGTTGATTCTGGAAACAGGAGAGACAAGGGGGCACAGCTTCTGATTCTTAGGGCATCTCAGCTTCTGGCTACTGGACCCTGACTGCCTCTTCCCTACCTGGCGTCCTCTCTCGGCACAAAGGTACAGCGCAAATACATGTACTGGAGTTGCGGACACAAGAAGTCCTGGTGGATTAAAGAGAAGCAAGTGTTTGGATTTCAGGCACTCAGTAGGCCACTGGGCAGAGCCAAGGCAGGTCCAAGCTCATACCCAAGGCTGGTCCACAGGGTAGCTTGTTTGATGGGGCACCTCCCTCGATAAGAGCCATCCACGGCCACAACAGAGAGGCTCGTGCAAATGTGCATACAATGCATTTAAGACACACGTATGTCAAGCGAAGAGCCCCAAGGTTACAGATGACCCACAGAACAGGAGTGTCCACTTAGTCCTGTGGTCCCAGACAGGTAGGGGGGTTGGAAAGGCAATTCAGGAAGTTCCTTTGGGAGGCACAGGGGTCTCCCCTTGGCCAGGCTCTTGGGGAGCATTATGTTATCATTTTTCTCAGTTTGGAAGCAGTGAACCAGTCTGGGGGCCACTTCCCCAAGCTGGGGAAAAGACCCCTGTAGGTTTGATTGGATTCTGAGTATAATCTCAGGTAGAATTTTTGAAGTATTGGTTCCTCTTTTGAGGAAGAGATACCTGGACAAGGGAGCAGCTAGAAAAAAACAAGGCCTGGGCAGTGTCCGGGAAGTCCAACAGGATATGGACAAATGACCCTGAGGCCTCATCTCCCTTCTCTGCACACCAGACCCGCTCCCCAGCATCCTCGGTGCAGACACATGAGGTTTTTATAACATGGGCAGGAAAAGCTGCTGGTGCAGGCAGGAAGCGAGAGGGGAGAGGGCAGGAGGAGCACTGGGAGAACACGGGCAGGCAAGGGGACACAAGTTCCTAACGCAGAAGCCACATGGGGACTGGGCATCTGGCACAGTGTAGAATACAGAACTTCCACAAACACCCCCGCTTACCTCCCCAGCAGGACTTTGTAAGGGTAAGGGGTGGAGAACGCCTTTGCAAACAGGTTACTATGTGTACAATCATTTAACTCAACACATGCATATCCCAGGCACCTGTACCCATTATTGGGGTGGGGGGATCTCAACTGGAGTGAGTGCCAAAGAGGGAGGAAAATGCATTGCCCGTCACCCCCCCAGTGCTAGTTCTCAGTGCCCAGACCTCAGTGAACTGAAAGGTGCCCCCAGAAGTTGTCCCAGCCTTGTCCCGACCTTATCTCTGTGCTCTAATGGCAGGGGGAGGGAGAAGTGAGGTAAAAAGGGCCGACCCTCTCACAGAACAGGAGTCAAGGGCAAACTAGGGTTCTCCCACCCCCAGAGAAACCCAGAACTCCAAAGATATGCAAAACTGCTTTGCTGCACACATCAGAACTCTATGCAAAGGTGCCATAAACCATAATGGGCTTGCCTCGGAGCTGCTGAAAACAGAAGCTTCCAAAGGAACAAGCTCAGCCCCTCTCAGCCTCCCAGCCCGGTCTCAGCCTAGTACCTTCCACTGAGCTGGTGCCCAGCTCGGCAGCCCATCCCGTCCGCCCAGGGGTACAGCTGGAACCTACGCATGAGACAGAAACAGCTCAGGGGTGCTCCATAGTTGGGGCAGTCTGGCTCTTGCTTGTTGAGGTGACACAAGGGCAAATAGCATCGCACACAGACAGACACAGGGACATACAGACCGGCCCTGCGAGCCTGCCCACGTGGGGCCTCCTGTCCTAGCTGCACAGCCCAGGGCCTCTACTTTCAGCCTCTAGTATCCTCCTTGTCTCTGTTCTCTGGGCCCCACTGATCAATACCACGTCACCCTGGCTGGTCCGGTTCAGTCCTAGCTCAGGGGTCCCCAACCCTGCCCAAGGAAAAGGGCACAAGTCTGTCGTGCAGCGTTCCCAGGCTGGGTCAGAGCCGGTCCCCTCTGAGGGTGAGTCTCTGGCCTCCTGAGCTGGCAGAGGGCAGAGCAGGGAGAAGAGGTGGCTTGGGAGCTGAGGCAACTGAGCACCGTCACATTGTCCGATGGTCACAGCCTAGAGTGGGGAGAGAAAAAAGAAAGCGGTGAGAGGACATGCGGGTACGACGGTGCCGTCGTTTGTGAACCAGCACCTTCTTGAAGGGCCAGGTGGGGCTGGAGTTGGCTCTGGCCCAAGCGCTGCGCATGCCTGATCCCTGTTCCTGAGAACAACCTGCAATATAGACTGAATATTTATTCAAAAATGGAATTCAATGATGAAGTCCTACAATTGCACAGATGAAAAAACTGAGGCTCAGAGAGGTTAAGTGCTTTGTCCAAGGTTGCATAGCTAGGAAGCAGCAGAATCAGGATTTGAACCCAGAACATGTCTCCCTTGAGCATGTAGCCTTTGGACTAGGGATGGTCACCCAGCACGTAAGGGCTGCAGACAGAGGAAGGGGGGGCGGAGTGAGACCAGGACCCATGGCAGAGATTCCTGCTAAGAGCAGAGGCTTTGGTGCCCACTGTGGCAAAAGAACCTCATTTGTCATTTATTTTGTTTACCACTGTCTTCTATCCTTAGAGTGGTGTTGACACATTAAAGATGTTGAATGCACGTGGGATGTATAAAAAAAAAATGAATGAATGGAAGAGTGAATGAACAGAAAATTCCATTGAGCCTTAAAGTCCCATCCTGATAGATCACAAGGTCCCTGTGTTCTTTGCTTTGTCGGCTCCACTCCACAGCAAAATGTAGAAAGAAAGGCCCCTGCTTCTCTCCAACCCATGAGCTTTTGGCCCTCTGTTCAGTTGAACCCGTGCCCTCTCTTTTCTGACACCACAGAGAGCAGAAGTCCCTGAGTGGTGGCCCAAATGTCCCTTGAGTTTTGTAACGCCAGGTACTCCTGGGTCCCACCTAGAGCTCCAACACCAGTTGCCTGACTTGTCTGCATTCCCTTAGCTGGGCAGAGCCTTCTTGTTAGAGCCTTCTTCTGTCTATTTTCACATTCAATCCATTCCAAACCCTGGCAGAATAGGCCTTCTTCTCCCTCCTGCAGACAATGGCTGCTGTGGTACAGGGAGCGCTGGCTACATGGAAGGTGCTACCAGGTACCCAACACATGGCCTCATGGGACCTGCGCAGCACTCCTGCTGGAGCGGTTTCACTGCCCTCACTTTTCAGGGTATGAAACTACAGCTCAAAGAGGCCAAGTGATGTGCTCAAGGCGACAAGGCAGTGGAAGAGGAATTCTAACCTATGTCTGTCTATGAAGTGTGTGCTCTTTCTAATCATCTGGGGAAAGGGATGAGCCCCAGGGGAGGGAAGAGATTCCATTCCCCAGGTTTGGCAAACTCGAATGGGGGGTAAAGAATGGGGGACATCTGCTCTGTAGGACACAGCCTTGGGGATCTTCATGGAGTCCCACGGGAAGACTCTCACAACTGCTATGATGACCTGTGCACACAGGTTTGCAGAACTGCATCTCTACACACGAATATCTGCTGTGTAAGAATGTGTGTGTCTCGTGTACCATGGACTTGTGTGTGTGCATAGAGTGCATATATGTAGAGGTATGTTTTTAGTGCTATTCCCAGGTCTGCATGTGTGTGTAGTCCTGAGTCTGTCTGTGAGAGTGTACAACCTCATGTGCCTGGGAATAGCCAGGCTGGGCCTGTCTCTCTCTTCTCTCCTAGAGACATCAGTCATGGAGGTTGGGGTGGGGGGTCCCCGAAAGACTTGCCACCACACTCCTTACCTTGGGAAGGGACACCATTTCCAGTCAGAAGCAAGGAGGAGGGGAATTGTATGGGGCCTCTGAATGAGAAAGGCAGAGATAAAGTAGAAGCTGAGAACCTTTCCTGCCCTGTGTGTTCAGGCCATGAAGAATGCTGGATGCTGTGAGCGGCCATGATGGGGGCAGGCTGGTGGCCCAGAAGGGAGATTTCTTGGCCTCATGTAGGGTAACCTGGTTACCTGACACAGGGCTTGGCAGGTTCAGGGCAACACTTTGCAACACATGATGATGCTCAGACTCACTGGGGCATTAGCTTCATCAGAAAAAGATGAGCAATGAGGTAGCCACGGTAGCCACAGAAAGGATGAATGGATGCATGTCAGGCTCCAAGAGCCATCCCCAGAATAGACTCCCCTGGTGGCTGCTGGCGGGTGGGTACATGGAAAGGAACTGGGTGGGGGAGGAGTAAAAGAAAACAGAGGGAGTTGAAAAGGTGACAAAGGCAGTATGGAGAGATGCTAAGGGACAAAACCTACTCTGCAGATTTCCAGAAATGTCCAGGGTGGGACAGGCGACGGTTTCGCTTTGGCAGTTTCTCCAGCATGTCCATGAGCTTGGTGAAGGTAGGTCTCTCTTCTTGTTCAAAGGCCCAGCAGAAGAGAAGAATGTCCTAAAAGAAACCAATGTGTAGTGACTGAACATAAATGGTGACTTCTTGATTGGTCATTTGTTCTGTCCATTTGTCTAGCCATCTGCTCCATGTCATATTCCTCCATCATCTACTCATCCACCCATCCATCCATCCACTCATTCATCCATTGCACATGCTCTATATATCTATCCATCCCATCATTTCACTCATTTATCCTTCATCTATCACTCATCCAACTATCTGTCTGTCCGTCCGTCCATCCATTTATCACACATACAATTATATATCCATCTATCCTAATTACTTCACTTATTCATCTCTTATCTATCATCCATCCAACCTTCTGTCCATCCATCCAGCCACACATCCACCTACACATCTATCCATCATGCATGCATCCATACATCCATTTGTCCATCTAGCTTTCATCCCATCAATTTTCTGAGTTCATATAGCAACCAGGTAGCCCCTATGCTAGAAAGTCTGAGATACTTGGAGTTCAATAATCCTCCCCAAGGAGTTTCTTGACATTTTTTTCAAAAGAGAGAAAGGTAAAGGTAAATCCTGAGGTCTCTATCCATATCACAATACTATAAGAATTCTTCACGAAGAGAAAAGTTACTTTTAGTAAACTCCTGACCTGAAAGGAAACCTAGAGATAGGTAATCCTTACAAACACACCAGGTAATTACTACTTTTCTGAGTTATCTGTCTTCTGATCAAAAGAGAGGATTCTTCCTGCTGTGTTTTAGAAGAAGATTATTAATTTATACTCAGGCTTCTCTGTTTCTGTATATAATTACAATTTTTTTTTAACCCTCATCCTCTATGTCATGATGTCTGTAAGTATATCTTGTTCTGAGTTGGATAATGCCTTAAAATTATTATGTAGATGCAAATAAACTTAGAACCATTAACATTTGTGATGTTTTAATAAGTATCTTTAAAAATACTAGAAAAAGAAGGATTCATTGGTTCTCTCTGACACAGCAATGCAATGTTAGGAAAAACCTAGTCAAGTGTTACTATGTCCCTGGTGGTAGGTACCAGAAATTGCAGGTATAGTGCAGCAGCCTTGCCTCCTAAGCTTCAAACCACTATCTGAGAAGGCCATAGTACATTCTTTTTTGATCAGCCTCTGGGAACGCATTTGTAACCCTTACCCACACTAAAAAGAAGGCCCAGCACTGTGCTGCTTCTGTCCTTGTTCCCCAGGCCTGGTCCTACCCTCAGACTTACCGAGATTTCTTTTCCCATGCCAATCTGGCTGAGGTTGGGTTTCATGCCTGTGCCCATTTGCCAGATTATTGCCTCTGCTGGTTGGGTCTTGAAAGGCCACTCCCTGGCGTGGAGTTCATACCAGATTGTGCTGTTGGCAGACATTGTTAAAAGGGTGTTGATGTGGTATGTCGCTGGAGATCCTGTACCCCCTTGTCCACACACACACACACCCAGCCAGCCTCCTGGAGAATATCCTCTTCCCCAGTTTCTTCCCATGGTGCTGGTATTTTGCTACTTGGGATACAATAAAAGCTTCTTACTGTCTTAGAAGTCATGACCATCCCAGGATACCTTTTAATAAATAGTTTAATGCAGAAAGACTCTCTGACCCTGTATTTGTAATTCTAAGAAATCATTACAAGTAAATAATTAGGGATAGAAACAAAAATTCATTTATAAGGATGTTCTCTACAGCATTATATATACTATTTTTAAAAAGTAGAAATAACACACTTGTTCAATAATAGGATTTTGTTGTCTGTATTATGGTAAATTCATAAAATGAAATGGATTACTATATTCTTATTAAAACATTACAAAGTAAAAAGTAAAAATACTTAACATATAATTTTAAGTGGAAAAAAACAGGATATGAGACTGTATATAAGGTATATTGTTGCCCTTTGAAAAACCATTACAAAGGTATGGCCAAGAGAATAAAGTAAAAACAAAAACGTTAAAAGTGGCTAAGTCTGGGTGATAGGGTAAGATTTTTTTTCTTTTACACTTTTTTTTTTTTTTTCTAGGAATGAACCATCACACAGAATGGTGGAAAGACCAAAAAAAAAAAAAAAAAAAAATTGAGAGTCAGACTGATTTGGGTTCAAGCCTTCATTCCGTTTTATGCTAGTTGTAGATTTCCTTACTTGCCAAACCAGAATAATGACAGCAATGAAGTAGAAAAATGTTTATCTGGGACTCTGAATGCCAGAACAACATGATGCTAAAATTATTCTAGAAGGATTTATTACATTATCATCTGTTTCATAAATCATGATATTGTAATGAATGAAGGAAAGATTGTTCGAATGAGTAGCACGTGGCCATGGATGGGGTAATGGGCCAGGCGGTGCATAAATGATGCTGTGAGGCGTGGTCAGGAGTGAGGGATATGGAGGACGAGACGGGATGCTGGGATATTGCCGAGCTATACCATGAGGATGGATCTCAGTGCTCGGAGAACAAGATTCCCCAACTCAGGAAATATCTGAAACAATCTTAGGAAATCATGTTTCCTCCATTCTAAGATACTTTATGTAAGTGTGCTTTAACAAACACGAAGCACTCCATTATCCTCTTTACTGAGCAGTAAGGTGGACTGTGTCCAACCGGCCATCATTCCTAGAATTTCATTTCTCGGCATGTTCTTTCTACCCGATAACCCCCTACCTCTGGATTGCGGAGGGGGCAGTGAGGCTCAGGTGCTGAGACAGTGCATTAGATGGTCAGGAAGTTCTCAAGAGAAGTAGCTAGATGAATATAGTTGTCATAATGAAGAATAATGCTTATTGAGCTTTTACTCTGAGCCAGCCATTATTCTAAGCCCTTTGCTGGGGGAAAGGTAGTAAGCATGACTTTTTGACTATTTGACACCTTGCTGTGTTGGAGAGACTGCCTCTCCTAGGGCCAGCCGATTCTGGAGATAGTAAAAGGACTCACCTGCGAACATCTCTTCCATGTGCAAACCAAACAACCCAGAGCCCATACCTCTAATCACCTCCTTTATCAGACTTTCAAACTTGGGGCCAATATTTCTCATTCCCTAGGCCCCAGAGCCTGGTAAAATGATTTGAAGTAGACAATTCTAATTTTACCTTGCCTCACCTGACCCTCCCCACCAAGGAAACCACAATAAAGGCTCTTGCCCGCATTTCCCTTCTATTTTCTCTGCCTACTGAATGACCCTGAAGCTGCCCAGTGTGGCCACTGCATGGTGTAGAATGTCCCCTTCTTGAATCTGTAAGTCATAAATATCTTTTCAGCAATGACTATCTCCTGAGCTATTGGTATTATTACATCTGAATGATAATAAAACCTATATTTCAAAACAGGAGGCACAGTTATTATCATTATCCTCATTTTGCAGATAAGGAGACTGAGGCCCAGGAAGCTTATGTGTCTTACTCAGGATCACACAGCAAATAAAAGGTGCAGCTAGAATTGAACTTGGTCTACCTAACTCCAGAATCGTGCCAGTGACCAATATATTATATGAGGAAGCTCATACTCCAACCTATTCAAGAGTCATTTGTAATCTGTGAAGTGAAAAATCTGGGGGTCTGACTTTGCAGTTGAAGATTGGAGGCTGGTGAAGGAGGCACAGACAGATTCATATGAAGGAGGAAAGGGTACTTTTCATCCTTTTTTTAGAGACAGAGTCTCACTTTGTCACCCTCAGTAGAGTGCGGTGGCATCACAGCTCACAGCAACCTCCAAATCCTGGGCTTATTCTCTTGCCTCAGCCTCCCGAGTAGCTGGGACTACAGGCACCCACCAGAACGCCCGGCTATTTTTTGTTGCAGTTTGGCAAGGGCCGGGTTTGAACCCGTCACCCTCGGTATATGGGGCTGGCGCCCTACCCACTGAGCCACAGGCGCCACCTGGTACCTTTCCTTCTTGCCTGTGCTGGGTGCTTTATCTACATTTGCTCACTCAATCCTTAGACTACCTCGATTGCATTATTGTCCTTGATCCACAGTTGAGAGAAATAGGGCTTCGAGTGGTGAAATAGCTCCCAAGTCCATTGGGGCTCCAAGGTTGAAAGCCCCAACTCTGGAATTACAATGTTCCTGGTTTGAATTCCCAGGGACACCATTAATTACCATAAGGCATGTCACTGAGCCATTTGGAGCCTCAGTTTCCTCACCTGTCAATTGATAGCAACACAGTATTGACTTTGAAGGATGCTTGTAAAGATTCCAGTGCACATAAAATGCTTAACAGAGTGTTCAATACACTTTTAAAAGTTCATTTTTGTTCTAACTCATTCCCAGGCATGAGGTTCCCAAGCAAGAGAATTGGGAGGAGACCCTGAGCACCGGGTCCTTCGGAATTCAACAGTGTCAGAAAGAAAAGCCTCATTAAAACTTCCTTTCAAACCCAGCTTTCAAGAGAAACTCATCTTAAAGGGGAAAAAAGCCCCACTTGCTTTTACTCCTGAAAAAAACCAATTACTTAACTTTGGTACATTTTGCTAAATTTACACTGAAGTATACCAACTTAATTATTGCAATTTAGTTTCAGATAACAATATCTAACTAGATAAACATTTGGGCATAAATTAATCAGGGCAAATGACAGCCTTCAAAGGGGCCCAAGTAACAGATGTGGAGATCTTTGATCTTCCAGAAAACGCTCCCTCAGGGGTTTACAGTGAGGACGAAGTGGGGGTTCTTTTCTAAGAAGAACCGTTTGTCTAGTGTCTCTTGGTAATGCTAAGTCAAATTGTACTCATCTGCAAGCTCTCAACTTTCCCAAACCAATTCCCCGGATTACTCCCCCTAGCCCTTACAACTACCTCGGGGACAAGGTAAAGGAAAGGATCAGTGTGGCCGCTGGAGGCAGAAAACAAACCTTCCTGGCTGCCTCTTTGCAGGGGGCTGTGTCTGCTCTGCATCTTGGACTCTTCCTACACCAGTGGTTCTCAACCTTCCTAATGCCGTGACCCTTTAATACAGTTCCTCATGTTGTGGTGACCCCCAACCATACAATTATTTCCATTGCTACTTCGTAACTGTAATTTTGCTGCTGTTATGAATCTGATATGCAGGATGTATTTTCATTGTTACAAAGGGGTCGCGACCCACAGGTTGAGAACTGCTGTTCTACACTCTCAAAGACATCTCATTCTCTCTTGAAAGTGCACTTACTATTTGCTGAAAAGTCCTAAACTCTTTTCTGAACTAGATGTGTCGATTCAGCTGCCTTCTAGATGCTCCCATTAGTTTATCTCTAAGGCAGTGCAAATGTACCATGTCTAAACCTGACCTCTTTGCCTTCCCAGCATATCCTAACCCTGCCCCACCTCAAGGTTCTCTACCTTGGTGAAGGAGGTAAGTGTCCACCCAGTTGCTTCAGGCTGGTTATCTGAGCACCATCCACATTCAATCCACCATCAAGCTCTACAGCTTCTACCCCCTAAAGACTTCTCATGTCCATTGCCAGCTTTTGTCCCACAGACTCTGATTCCATGAAGGCTGCCAGCATCTTCCTGTGGATGGGTCACCCAGCCCCAATTTTATTCTTTGCTATTCCAGCAGCCAGAGTCATTTAATTGATTTAAAATTCAAATTAGGATTATGTTGTTCCCCCCCTGCTAAATAATCATTAATAGCTCCCTACTATCCTGATGATGAAAATATCTTAGCCTTTATGTCCCAGAAGTTCTGACCCTGCTTTCCTCCATAGTCCCTCGTCCCATCACCCCCAGCTTCACTTTGTCCTGTCTCTTCAGCCATCAATTCCCTTTCCTTCCCCCTCATCCATATTCCTTTGTCCTGGGCAACTTCTCTTTTGCTTTTGTGCCTTGTCACACATTTTTTTCTATCTGGAACACCTCACCCTAAACGTTCTATTCAACCTTTAACTTAGACTCAGAGTTACTTCCTGAGGGAAGCCCTCCCTGACGTCCCAGGCTAGGCTCCTCTGGTATTCCCACAGTCCTGTGTTGTCTTCAGGATAGCATTTATCATACTTCATGAAAGCTGTTTCCTTGTTTGTTTTGCACTAGATGGGACAGAATAGTGGTTTTAAAATATGACCACACATTCTTTGATACTCCTTCGTGTACAAAGTAGAGCTTCATTCTCCTCCCCTTGAGCATGAGCTGGATTTAGCAATTTGCTTTTTACCAAAGAGAATTATGGTGGAAGCGATGATACATAATCTCTTAGATGACAGCATAAAGAACAATCAGGCTTCTAGCCACCATGATGCGAGATCACTCAAGTAGCCTCTATCCAGGCCCACAGGGTAAGGAACTGAGACCTCCTTCCAGCCATGGGAGTGGAGCACCATGGAAGTGGATCCCACCCATCGACCCTTCAGATGAGACCACAGTCTTGGCCGATGTCTTGACTGCAGCCTCATGAGAAACCCTGAGGCGGCTCAGAACGATTCAGCTGAGCCACTCTCACATTCCTGACCACAGAAACTTGAGATAGGAAATGTTGTTTTAAGCTGCTAGTTTTTGAGTAATTTGTTAGGCAGCAACAGATAACTAACGGAAGACAAAATCTTGTATCTCCAGCATCTGAATGCAGTGAGCACCCAGTAAATAGCCACTGAACGAATCAGTGAGTCAGTAACTTGTCGTGGCCACCTAAATAGCTAGAAACCAGGCATTTGGTTTGTTAGGGTCATTCTTTCTCTTATACCCCATTCTAATCTTCCCAATCTCACTCAAATCCACAGCCCTGCAAACAGGTTCCCTAGCCCTTCTAAAAGCACTACAGAAAAGTTTGGGAAGTGCCCCTGTACCCAGGCTGTGACTCTCAGAGGCCAGGGCAATGGCTCACTTACCCGAGTGCAAACACATCAGAGTGCTTGGAGAATGGGAGCTTGTCTTCCTCTGTGTCTGGGGACAGCTGGCGGATGATCTCTGGCGCCAGGTGGCACAGCCAGCCATTCTGGATGCGCAATTTGTCCTCTCGCCTGGAGAAGCAAAGCACAGACTGAAGCATTTTCACAGCCCAGGGAGGACCAATCCCCCTGACACCAATTCCAAGTCCTGGCAACCACCTCTGCTGGCCTTCTTGTGCCACCTCCCTACACTAGGCACTGCCTGCCCTTCTTCTAATTGAGGATAAGAGCCAGCAGGGATGCAGGGAAGATTGGTCTGGACCAGCGGTTCTCAACCTGTGGGTCACGACCCAAAGGAACTGTATTAAAGGGCTGCGGCATTGGGAAGGTTGAGAACCCACTGGTCCAGACAGCTACTCAACACCCAAACCATCACCAGGTCCCATTGCCTCTGCGGTACTTCTGTTGCCCATCTTCATTCAATAGACACAGTTGATTCTTGTTATCTGTGCCAGTTACATTCTCGAAAGCCACTGGGAACACTGAATTAGTCAATACTGAATCATCGCCTCTAAGTGAAATATGTACATCTCACATAGGTTATAATCTTAACTCCTAAAAACAACTCATCCTAGTAGATTCTATTTTTTTTTCTTTCTTTTTTTTTTTTCTGCAGTTTTTGCAGTTTTTTTGCTGGTGCCCTATTCCTTTGAGCCACAGGAACCACCCCCTAGTAGATTCTATTTGGTTTTACAAAATAAAAAATGGGGTTCAGAAGTATTAAGTGACTTGCTTGAGGTAGCCCTACTAGCAGGTGCACGAGTTGGGATTCAAACCCCAAACAGTGCTGGTGCTTCTTATACTCCCCCTGCACTGGACCCTCTGGCCCTATCCTCTGCGGGCGGGGCTCTGTATGAGGCTGAAACAAGAAGGCAGAGCATCCTCTTGTTCCACCTGTGCAGGGAGTGTGTGCATCAGGTGACTCAAAATTTTCACCACTCTGCACATCCCTGAATGGCTGAGAAAGAGCTGCAGGTATTGATTTGGGGATGACAAATACATTTCAGCGATGAGGTGAATTTGCAAATATGGAACCCACAAATAATGAAGATGGACTGCATTTATTGATCACCCACTAAGCTTAGTTCTGTTTTCAGCACCAGGAACACAGTGGTAAATAATACCAACAAGGTCCCTGCCCTCCTGGAGCTTGTACTTTGGTAGGGAAAGGAAACAATGAATGAAATGAACAGGAAAAATACAGATAGTGGTAAGTGTTCTAACAAAGAATTAAAATAGGGGAATGCGTCAAAGATAAGGAGGAGCTTATTGAAGGTAAAATGTGAACTAAGATGTGTATGGCATAAAGGATCCAGTCCTGTGAGTGAGAATAATATTCTAGGCAGAAGGGAAACCTAGGACAAAGGTCCAAGGTAGTCCTTATTTGGAATGTTCTAGAAACGTAACAAATGCCAGTGTAACTGGAATATACCATGCCATCCCATGTATCAAAATGTATATAACCAATTCTTTGTTGACCAGGCTTCAGTGGTTCCTGCTTTCACCATTATAAACGATGCTGCAAAGAACATCTTTGGGTAGATACTATGAATATCTCCCTTCATGCATATTTTTGGTTATTTTTTGGATAAATTTGTAGAAGAGGAAGGAAGCTGGCTCCCAAAGTCCTTAGCAAGTCAGAAGAGCTTTCCATTTGAGACTAAAATCAGGGGACTTCTCATGGGATTTTTATCAATTCAAGACTCCTAGGAAAGGGTCAGTTAATACAGGAACAGTGAGCAGGAAGGGGAGAGGCAGGTGGAGATCTTGAACTATCACAAGTGAGATCATGAAGGGCCACGGCCCCCAGTATGAGGCTCTCTGTGGGTACCTGGGGCTGGGTGGAGGGATGGTTCATCCAAGATGGGTTTCTGAGCTGCATAAGGTGTGACACACTGCTCCTGCCAAGACACTCATTCATTTCTCCAAATCATGGTTTTTGCCATGTCTAAACACCTTAAAAGCAGCGCTATACAAAACTTTCCCTGATGACAGAAACATTCCCTATGCATATTTGCAACAACTCAAACTCACTAGCAACTCTTTAGTTGGCAGAGTTGAACAAGTCCTTGCTTTCAGACACCTGCAGAAGTTTAAGGACCCATCTGCTACTTACTAGCTAAGGGACCTTGAGCAGACTCAAGTCTCCATTTTCCCATTTACAAAATGGGCACATTACTTTGTATGTCACACAAATGTTGCAAGGATTGAAATGAGACAGTGCATGTCAGCTGCCAGGGCCGCGTGATTATTAGACATAATTATGACATATGAATTTTATCTTGAGGACTCAGAAATGGAGTTGAGACCACAGCCCAAAGTAACAATGTCCTCCAGGGAAGAGGGCCCTTGGCAGGGGCCAGCCAACATTCTCCTGCAATGACTGGGCCATTGGTGTCGGGTGGGCTGGGGTGCTGCTGATGACAGGGGAAGCTACTTGGTTTCCATCTCTTTCAAACACTCTTGCCACCTCCTTCTGACTCGCAGGGTCAGTAGAGGACTGTCCTCTTGAGGCCAGGGCAGGAGGAGGTATAGCAGCCACACAAGAGCCATCAGCCGGGGGTGGGTGTGGGTACAGGCCTGGTACAGACATCCCAGGGAGTCCCGTTCCCATGGCAATGGGTCCTCTGGTGACAAACTCAAATTATCTTCATTATGGTTATTATGATTAATAACAGGCTGCAGGCGGCTGGCATGATGGTACTGGCATCTTAAATGACACCTTTTCCTGTTGAGGGTAATACAGCTGTACCCTGGGATCTGTATAGGTTTGCAGAGCTTACTTCACTGGGCCTCCCTGTCTCTGTACTCCAGGCTGGGGGGATCTCCCTATTGCTGGGCACCAAGGGCTGTCATCTCCCAAGCTTTAACTGAGGGGAATGCAGGATGGCAAGTAACCTCTGCTAAGCACCTACTGTTTGCCAAGTTGTCCATCCCACTTAATCCTCACTCACAACTGGAAGGTTATAATTCTGCTTTGTGGATGAGAAAACAGAGGCTCAAAATGTATAAGTGACCTGCCCAAAGTTTCAGAGATAAGATGTTTGATCACACATCTGTAAAACTCCAGAGACTAGATGTCTCATCCCAATTCTACATGAATTCCTGAAGAAATTTATTCCATTAAAGAGCAAAGCCCTAAATGAAACCCTTCTCATCTCTGTCCACTTAATCTTCAAAACACTCTTATTAAGTTGGTACTATTAGTCCTTACTGCCATCCCCATTTTACAGGTAAAGAAACTGAGACTTGGGAAGTCTTATGTATACAAAATAAGAATAAGTTTCTGTCATCAGTCTTATGGTATTATAGACTGAATTGTGTCTTCTCCCAAATTTATTAAGTTGAAGCCCCAACTTACAGTGTGACTGTATTTAGAGATACAAACTTCAGGGAGGTAGAAAAGATTCAATGAGGCCACAAGTCTGGAGCGCTAATCCAACAGGACTGGTGTCTTTATAAGAGGATGAAAGACATCAGAGATCTCACTCTCTACAAGTGCACAGAGAAGAGGCATGCGAGTACACAGCAAGAAGGTAGCTGCCCACAAGCCAGGAAGAGAGCCCTCACTGGAAAATGAATTTACCAGCACCTTGACCTTGGACTTCCAGCCTCCAGAACTATGAGAAGATAAAAGTCTGTTGTTTAAGTTACCATCTGCGGTATTTTGTTACAGCAGCCCAAGCAGCCTCATACACATGGTAAGCACTCTCTAAATATTTGATGACTGGCTGAATGAATGAGGGGGCTTACAGGACAATTGCCTGAGAGTTGATTTAGCCTGCTTCCTGCAATGCAGCCTGGTCAGCTCCTCCATCTCTCTCTACTCCTGTAATCCAGCTCACAGGGTCATAGATACCCTGTGTTCAGGGGTGCCTCCTGGTCTCTGGCTGCTGCACTGGGAGCACTTACTGTCTAGAGATGCCTATTCACAAACAGGAGGCAGGAAACCATGACCTGAGCCCCTACAAAGGACTGTGGATTCTCCAGAGCTGTCCTGGAGGTAAATATTGGGGCAAATTATTTATGAAATGGGAAAGGTCCTGGGATCCACAAGACACTCCAAGAACCTCACCTTCCTGTCGTGGTCCCCATCATGGCTTTGGGATCAGGGCAGAAGAAAGATAGCCACATAATCTCTGCTGTCCCTCCCACTGAGAGGTGGAGTTTAATTCTTCTCCCCTTGAATTTACACCAGCCTTAAGTGACCTTCTGGCCAATAGAATGTGCTGAAAGGGATGTTCTAGATCAGTGATTCTCAACCAGAGTTCTGAGGCACATTGGTGTGCCGTGAGAGGATCTTAAGTGTGCTGTGAAAATTTTTATAAAGATCATTAATTAAATTATTTTCAAAAGAAGTACAAAATTTAGTAAGTATATTCTTTTTTTGGTTTTTTTTTTTTGATCAACATAATTTAAGTGTGCCGTGGAAGTTTAATTATAGGTTCAAGTGTGCCATGAGATAAAACAGTCGAAAACACTGTTCTACATCATTAGAAGGCAGGTCATTAGAGGTTAGATGAGCAGAAGATGTGCTTGCAACTTCCTCCTGGGCCTTGGGAACACTAGCTCGGTGGAGCCCAGTCTGATTGCCCTGACTGCCATGGTATGAGGAAGCTCAATGCAATCATGCAGATAGGCTATATGGGAGGGGCGAGGAGAGAAATGAGAAAGAAAGAGGGGGGAACGGAGGGAGGGTCCAGCCACACACCCCGCTGTTCCTGCTGGCCCAACCCAGATGTGCGAATGAGGAAGCCCTCAGCTGGGTTCGACTTCTGGCCCCTCTGACTACACCTCCAGAATGGCCTGAACATAGAAGCTCAGCTGAGCCCATTCATAGAAGTCTAAGGGATAACAGCAAATTGTTTTAAGCCTCTCAGTTTTGAGCCTCTCAGCAATACTTAACTTGAACAGGGATAAAAACACAGGAAGTTACTGACGGCTACCTGTGGGCCCACTTCTGCTGGGAGTTTTTGGAGAAAGCTCTCTGGTCTCTCCTGACACCAGCTTGGGTCTGTATTGAGACCCAGGCTGGAGCAGAGGTGGGGTGGGGGTGCTGCCTGGATGGGGAGGCCAGAAATCAACTTGTCTTTCACTTGGCTGAACTACTTTCCTGGCCAATACTGGGATCTCTACAAACGAGTGAATGGAAAGGACGCCTGAGGTGTTCCTTCCCATTTTCTGTTTTTCCTCTTCCATTCATGGCTTCAGAAAACCAAGAATGTAAGGGAGAAAGTCAGAGGCCCTACACCTTCCTCCTCCACTGGCAAGGGGAAACAGAAAGAGCATGGCTGTGGCCCTGTCCCTAGGAAGGAGACCTGGTTTTGTAAAGAGTCCTGAATGAGGTTAAAGAAAATGCCTGCTAGGCTTTCTTTTGTCTCCATGAAAATACCTGAATTCACAGTGAAGTCACAAATTGCCTCCTCACTCTGGGACACTGGGAACCAAGGGAGTGTGTCATTCTCCTACCAGGAAACCAGGACCTAACTGCTGCCAGAGGCAGAGAGAGAAAGAATCTTATACAATGTCATCGTCGTGGCTTCTTGGGTTCAGACTTGAGGGTCTCTTTCCGTGGATCTACTGATCTATTTATTTACCACCTTCTTACTTTCTTCTCCTAGGCACTGTAGATAGTTTTGGACTTTACTCCTTCTAAAGTGGAGTAAAATCTGAAAAGAAAAAAGCTTCTGCTTGTTACCACATCTCACACAGAATCAGCTATGTGCAGTTTTGCTAAGTTTCAAATGGTCTGACTTAGATTCAAGGTATTACATACTGTGAACAAAATTCACATTGGGATGGTTTACCTCCAAAAATCGGTGGTTCTCCAAAGCAGCTGAAATGGCAGTCAAATGAGAGAAACCCGTGGGATCGGCTTCTGGAGAGCCACACCATTCGTGGTAAGATGTGCGATTAGGAAACGCAGAGGGGTTTAAAATTTGAGTGTGTGTGTGTGTGTGTGTGTGTGTGTGTGTGTGTGTGTATACAGGCACATGCTCTAAGTTAAAAGCCACAAAAGTAGACTTTCTGAATTATGGGTTTTGTATTTGGGATGAAGCTGTTTTTAACAGGTCAACCCAATGTGGCTTGCTCTAGGGTAAGTAGTGGCTGAGAGTTAATTACTTAATGATGGTTAATGATTCTCTAAGGTGATACTGGAGGTATATGCAAATTAACACTAATTACAACAACTCCAACAGCCGCTGGCGTTTTATGGAGCATTGAGCATTTGATGTGCGAGGGGCGCTGTGCTGGATGCCCTGCGCGTGTTACCTCATTTTATCCTCACAAGACCTTCCAAGGTAGGCATCATCATACACACCACTTTTCTTGCAGACAAGAAACCTAAAGTTCAGACTTGATTAAAATCACAGTTACTAAGTGGCAGAGCCATGTCAGGCCCCATGTGGTCTGACTTGAGATTCTTTGCTCTTAACTGCAATTTTACTGTACTAAAATTATTTAATCCCTAAGAAAACTATGAGCAAGAGTCTTGGGTGATCCCAATTTGCAGGTGAGTACTTAGGGCAAGAGAAAAGGCCCTCCAGTTAAATTCAAGGGCAGGGGCTTTGTGGGATTTGGGGATGCTCTGAGTTCAGTCACCTGCACGCAAAGGGAAGACAGTTGAGCAAGTTGCTGGCCCCAGGGGAAATCAGAGCATGCCCTTGGCCCAACTCTGGGTCTCTAAGGCCCTAAAAGCCAGTAGGGCTGACTTTCCTCCTCTCCACCATCAACTCCTTGGGGGTCTTGCACCTCCTCTCACCTTCCAGCCTGCAGCACCCCAGAAATGCTGAAGAGCCCAAAGTCCGTGATGACCACTTTGCCGTTGTCGTAGAAGACATTTTTTGATTTTAGGTCCTTGTGAAGGATTCCCTTGGCGTGGAGGTAGCCCATGCCCTGTAAGAAGCCAGGGAACAAACAAGGCGTGGTCAGAGAAAGCCCAAGTGCTTGCTCCCATCCTGGCTCAGGATCACACTGCTTATCTGGCAGACTGGCCTCCCCAGTGAGACCCTACTCAGTATGGACGGAGCCAGGAGGTAGAGGGGGAGAAGGCAGGGCCCCTGAGCCAAAATCTACCACTACCCTCAGACCAGCTGCAAATCTATCTTATTTGCTTCCTTTAGAAGAAAAAAAAAGAAATCCATGGAGAATCCATCCACCTTCCTCCCCTCCCCCTTTAAAGACTAACTCTTTTGCATGAGATGCATTCATTAGATCTACATCAAGTTCCTCAAGAAAGGTTCCCTGACTTGATAGTCAAGAACATAGAGAACAGTCTAGTGGAGTTCCAGTTCAAGGGCAAACATCCAGAGTGGTGAGGGTTTTTATTTTTTGCCTTTGTGAGCAGTCACATCTTTCACTACTTCTTACAGCTCAGTCCTAACACTTTCGATGGGAAATAAAAGCTTGGGAACCACTGACTAATACGGCACCTGCAGGAGAACACATGTTCCTGTTTGTTTTAATCCAAAATAACACCCAAAGATGTGATGTTTCCCCGGCAGAGGGGAGAGAGGCAGCTTGCACTTGTGGGAATTTAGGAACTTGAGGGATGAGGAATCCTAACCAAGAGACTCAAAGTGATGAAGTGCAGGTGGGAGCCAAACCTTGGCAGCCCATTCCTAACAACTGTGTCCAGGCAGAATTCTTACACACGGACTTTTCAGACTATGTCTCAGATGAGTAATCTGGAGCCAAACTGTGAGTCTCAGGAGCCCTGCGGGGTTTTCTTGGGAAGAGGCAGGGGCTTTCTGCGTTTTAGGGCGGAGACCCTGGAGCCTACTGTACCTTCACAATTTCTTGGGCAATCTGCCTGGTTTTGTTGACATCCAAGACGATCTTGGCATCCCTCACCACCGAATAAAGCGTGCGTCCCTTGCAGAGGCTGAAAAGCAAAAGGATAATATAAATTACTGGCAGGTGTTCAGAAGAGGGTGACCCCAAATAGTTATTGCAGGTGACAAATAATTGAGTGGACACATTACTATGGTGTCTATGAGATAAGAGGCCTGGAACTGGCCTCAGATCTGGATCTGGGATGAGACCTGGGAGGAAGTTCTTACGAATTCTTTAGAAACCTTACGAGGAGGGACACCGGCAGAATCTAGACTAGGCCAGAAAGGGGCCTGCCACATGCTGTGTCTATTCCATAGGCTCACAGGTGGAAAGGAGCATATAAACCAACAACTTCTGGGTCCTCAGATGCCACTCAGACAGATATTTGTACCAGCTGCACCCACTCGCTGAGAGTCACTGGCATGTGGGGACAGTGATAAAAGACCAGCAAAGTGGTGGCTGATGAGTACTAAGTATCATCAGCCAACGAATGCAGTCAACCCTTCAGATGGGGGTGTGTAAACACCAACAGTACTATCCAGAAACCAGATGCTGTCTAGATGGAAGGTTTTTCAAACTATTTTCAGCCTCATTGAGTTCATTTTGAGGCCCAGTAATTTAAGATGAATGACGGGATGAAAAAGGACATTATTTAGTGAAAGTAACACCTTCTCATTGAGTTGCCTGAATGCTTCTCTGTCCCGTCACTCTGCAGTGAGTTGAATTCCCGGCACACGCAGACAGGGTGCCCAGAAGCAGTCGCTGAATGAAGTGAACAAATGACTAAGGGAATGAATGAAGTCTAGAGTTGCCACAGCACCCCCAGTCCCTGGCCACTGTGACTGGCTCACTGTATCCAGCACTGGTCAGAAGAAGAATATCATTATAAAAATTAATTTTCCATCTACATCAAAATCACAGCTTCAGTTCTTTTCCTTTTAATCTATGATGTTGTTGGGAAAATATCACAGGCAATGTATTCATTCATTGGGTATTTATCAAGCCCCTGTTTTGCATTAGTTTGCAGAGATCATGTTTCCTGTGGCTGAAGCAAGACATTTGGCATCAGAGGGCTCTGAGTTTGAATTCTAGCACTATTCCTTACTTACATGTGTCTTCAGGTGGGTTACTTAACCTCTCTGGGCCTCTGTTTGCTCATATATCAAAGGAAACTAATAATTCTTGCCTTATAGTTTAGTATGAAGACTGAACAAGATAAGAGTAGGGTACGTACTACATGTGTGTCAATGGTGGGAGCTAAAGCACAGTGGTTAGAAGGGCAAGGATCTAGAGGAGTTCAGACTCTATGGGAGTTAGGATCCCGATTTGAAATGAGTGGCTGGGTGACCCTGGGAGGTTAGTTAACCTCCCTGAGCCTCAGTTTTATAATCTATAAAATGGGGCCAAGAGTCCTTGCCTTACCGGGTTATTAAGAGAATCACACAAATAAGGTGTGTGAAGGTGTAGGCACTTCCCTGTGCCTAACACAGTCAGGTCCTCATGACATGCTGGCCATGATGAGAGGCAGCCAGTGATCAATAACAAGGAGAACAGAGACACACTCCCTTGCCCAAATGTGTCTATACACACATCACACTCTGTGTTGTCCCACCATATATCCATCCAAATGTCATTGATCCATAACCGCCTGTGTCCTTTGACTAGCATTCATTTCTTCACCTGCTCAGGGTGAGATGCCCAGGATAGCTGACTCGTGGGGAGTCTGGTTCACCTGTGACAGGTCACCCAGCAAGTCAGCGGGAAGTCTCCTGTGATGATTCCATCCCCCACTTTGCTGTCCCAGGCAGTGTGTTTGCTGTGGCTGTTGAGCAGAGGTGGAGGAGGGGTGGGTTGAACAGCTAATTAATCCATATTCACATTTAAATACCCAAGACTGTGGGCGGATTCCCTCCCCTGGATACTTTGTTCTTGAACAGCCACCCACACTCATTACAGACCAGAGCCCAGAAAACACCCTCCCCATTACAGAAGGCAGAGCAAATAATCACAACAGGCTCCAAGACTCCCGAGTCTCCAGCGCTTCAGATTTCCATCCCTCATCTCCTTTCCCTGCCTACATCCTCCTTCCCAGCAGCAGCTGCTAAAGTCTTTGCTTTTCTTGCTGCCCTGTGTCCTCTGGAGCTGCTGGTGGAGTAGAAATTGGTACGGCCAGTTTGGCATATCTACTAAAGCAAAATATTCAACAACCATCAAGTCCTTCTCCACAACATACCTAACAGATATAAACATACATATTCATCCCAAAACATGTACCACAATGTTAATAGCAACCCACTCAGTGTAGACACAAGTTGGAACCAACCTGCAATGGACTGAATGTTTGTATCCTCCCCAGATCCATTTGTTGAAATCTTAACCGCAAGGAGATGGTATTAGGAGGTGGGGGCTTTGGGAGTTAATTAGGTCACAAGGGTGGAGCCTCATGAATGAGATTAGCACTCTCTGACAAGGGAGCCCAGAGAGCTCTCTCGCTGTTTCTCTGACATGTCAGGATACAATGAGAAGTCAGTAGTCTACAACCTGGGAAGAGGGTCCTCCCCAGACCCCAAACATGCTGGCACCTTGATCTTGGACTTCCAGCCTTCAAAACTGTGAGGAATACATTTCGGAGCCACCCAGTCTGTGGTGCTTTGTCCTAACATCCCAGAATACTTTTCAATAAGAAAATGAGTAAAATGTATTCATATATCCATAATGAAATACAGTAGAACCTCTGTACGTTGACCACCCAAGGGACTAAAACAAGCTGGTCACATACGCAGGCTGTCAGCATAAGGTCCTAGACTTACTACTGTACTGATATGTACGTGTGCTGTCCTATCTTGTACAGCTTTTATGAGAGTATCATATGCAATTGTACAGATCAATACAGGATCATACAACATCAATACATTTACTGCTTTCTCATGGCTCAATCATTCTTTCTGAAAAGACAGTCAATCTCGGTCTGCTTCTTATTCTTACTACAAATGTAGGTGGAGAAAGCACCCTCAGCGCTGGCTACAGCACTCAGCATGCCTGAGCACTTTTCCACAGCAGATGGCTTCAACTGCATTATCAGATACCTGAAGTCCTCTTCTTTTGAAGTCTCTGCAATTTGTGTGTCATCCTCACTTGCTTCTTCCACTTCATCAGCCCCTTCATACATTTTTATGCTGCTCTTTCAGTCGGTATTGCTTGGAAAATTGCTTCGGGGTCAAGTCCATTACAGGTTGCCACCTCATCATCCGTCGTAACAAAACCTTCAAAATCTACGCCTTTGAAGTCTGTCCTGGGAGATGGACCATCTGATGAGGCCAAAACATCGTTCTCTTCGGTTGTGACAAATACAGCTTTCTTGAAACCCTTCTGTATTGTTTCTGGCTGAACTATATTCCAAACAGAACTGATCCAGAGGATGGCACCAGAGCATTCGGTTAACTGAAGCAGTGGATGAAGCTGCTTCGCCAGGCAGACCACAGGTTTGTGTTTTATAATGACCCACCGCAGGAGCTGGGCTTGGTAGTGCATTTTATATGTTTTGATGATAGCTTGGTCAAGAGGTTGGATTTCTGAGGTCATGTTTAGGGGCAGAAATTTCAGCATCACGTTTGTGAGATGATTCACTTGCAGGTGGTCAGCACCATTGCCTGTCGGTAGAATGGACTGTTTCTTTTCATTATTTCTTGGGCGATACCCCTTACCCATTCCTCAAATAGGGTACCAGTCATCTACATACAAGTGTTTGATCTCTAATACTGGGGAGGTCTTCAGGCTTCAGGTTCTTGAACATGTGTGGCTTTGCTGATTTACCAGTCACCAAAGCTTATAGCTTCTCTCTGTTGAGCTAGCAAAAAGCAAAACTGTGAAATGTGCTTTGGAAAGTTTCCCATTCTTACATTTGTCACCTTTCACAATGAGGCTCCTGTCAGGCATCACCTTAAAAGAGTCTGCACTCCTCAGCGTTAAAGATCTTGTCATCTTTGAAGCCTTGGATGAAGTCCAAGAACTTTCTGATGAACTCTTCCACAACTTCTACTGGAACTTCATTGGCTTCACCACATAAGATTTTCTGGGAGAGCTTGTCTAAATTTCTCAAGCCAACCACTTGATGCTTGGAAATCTGCCACCTGAATTCCTCTGTGCATTTTCTTTTCAGCAACTCCTTGGATCATCAGCCCAGAGATTTGAGCATTAACTGTCCTCCTTTATTTGGACTAGATTAATGTGGCTTCCTTGACTTCAATGAGGGAAGTTTTCCTTCTTTTCTGCTGTAAGTCTCTGCTTTTCTTACAATACCTCTCCAAGTACTCATGTTTACACTGGATGCTGCCAGCTGTGGACTTGCTAACACCAAAATGTTCCACTATCTTTCTTTGGCTGCTGCATTCCAGAAAATGTTGAAGATCAACTTTCCCTGCAATGTCAGACCTTTGAGTTCTTTCCTTTGGGTTATCCTGTCTGGATTAACTGTAAATTTGTGGATAATTGTAGGATGTACCCACAATTCAGACTAGTCAACCACGTTGACAAAAAAAATCTCCGATAACATGTGATAAACAATAGGACGTTAGGTCTAATACAACACGTAGTAATAATAAAACATGAAAAAAGAACTTATGCTGAAGAAAAAATAATACAATGAAGGGCAAAGCCAACACCTTCTACCCGTTGGTGTAGAGTGGCCTCAACAAGGATAAATTGATATATTGTGTCATAGTCCAAGTGGTCAAGATACAACTTACAGAGATGGTCAATATGTAGGGATCAATATTCCATTGAGTTCATGTGGTTCATGTCCAGTCTATGAACATTACGTCAACATAGGGAGGTGGTCAAGTATGAAGGTTCTACTGTACTGTATAAAGATAACCAAACTACTGCTAACTACAAAAAGGATGGATGAAGTTTACAAACATGATGTTGCGTGAAGGAAGCCCGACACACTAAACTACTGAAAGATTCCGTCTGTATAAAGTGCAATAGACAAAACTGATCTATGTGCTAAAACTACAGTCTCCAACCCATGGGCCACAGGCCAGTACTGGTCTAAGGCCTGTTAGGAACTGCACCACATAGCAGGAGGTGAGCAAGGGAGCAAAGCTTCTCTGTATTTACAGCCACTCCCCATTGTTTGCATCACTGCCTGAGCTCTGCCTATCAGATCAGCATTGGCATTATATGCTCCTAGCAGCGTAAACTGTGCATGATCTACTTGTGGTCTCCTTATGAGAATCTAATGCCTGATGACCAGAGGTGGAGCTGAGGTGGCGAGTGCTAGTGCTGGGTGGGAAGCAGCTGAAAATACGGGACAGGACTGTCTAGTTGTAGGAAAACAAGCTCAGGCCTCCCACTGACTCTGCATTATGGTGAGTTGTATAATTATTTCACTATAGATCACAATGTAATAATAATAGAAATAAAGTGTGCAATAAATGTAATGCACTGGAATCATCTTGAAATCATCCTCCCGACTCCTGGTCCATGGAAAAATTGTCTTCCGTGAAACCAGTCCTTGATGCCACAAAGGTTGGGGACTGCTGTGCTAAATATTAGCAAGATGATGACCCGTGTGTGTGAGCGAAGGTGTTGGGGGAGACAATGCTCTGTGTTTCAGTCTGGGTGCCGGTTACGAGTATATATATTTGGTGGAAGTTCATTGGGCTGTGAATACGCTATCCTTCCAAAAAATGTTTTTAAAAAATCAGGGAGGAAAAGAGGAACAATACATGGCATTGACATTTTAAAAACTCTAAAACAACACTGACACCCAAGGTATCCATTTCTAAACTATTTGCACAGTGAAGAATATCTGCAGATGGGCCATGTTGACAGAAGGAATTTGGGGTGCCAGTCCCAGCCATGTTCATCCTAGTGTTTATGGGGGCTAATCTGGAGATAAGTTCAAGGTAAAGGCTGAGCTCTAAGCAAGAAGAGGCAATAGGCAAGTGTCCTGGGTAACTGAAGTTGGGATAGTCCAAATCCCAGCTCTATCATTTACTACTTGCTGACGACCTTGGGAAGTGACTGAAACCTCAGTTTTCTCCTCTGTCAAATGGGGATAGTAGTAACAATACAAGTTGACATGGTCCCAGCATGCTTTATGCGCCAGGCACCAGCTGAAGTACAAGAGCCCTATGAGGTGGGTATTCTCACCATATCTTGTCAATCCCAAGATGCCTCTCTCCTCACGTTTTAACATCACTGAAATCGCAATGTGTGAGCGATCACTGAAGGTCATAGTTGCTTTGGCGCTGTCTTCCTTTCTTTGCATTACATAAAATAAATGGTGAATATTCTAATGCAGGGCATCTAGATTTAATGAAGCATGTTATCAGCCACATTACATAGATGAGGAAACTGAGGCTCAGAGAGATTAAGCGAAGCTGGGATTTTTTAATTGATAAAGATTATACATAGTTATGGTGAATAGCATGATTTGATACATGTATACATTGTGAAATGGCTATATTGAGCTATGTAACATATGCATCACCTCATATACTGACTTTTTCTGTGGTGAGAATACTTAAGATGAACCTGCTGAGAAATTTTCAAGTGGATAATAGGTCATAATGAGCTATAGCTACTATGATGTACAATAGAGTCCTTCAAACTGAGCTTTTATGTCTTTTTTTTTTTTTTTGCAGTTTTTGACCAGGGCCGAGTTTGAACCCACCACTTCCAGTATATGGGGCTGGTGCTCTATTCCTTTGAGCCACAGGCACTGCCCATGAAATTTTATGTCTTTTGACCAATATTCCCCCAATGCTCCTAACCACCAGCCTCTGGTAATCACTCTGTAACCACCATTCAACTATTTCTATGAGTTTCATTTCTTAGATTCCATATGTAAGTGATATCATGTAGTATTTTCTGGCTTATTTCACTTAATATAATGTCACACAGGTTGATCCATGTTGCTGCAAATGATAGTATTTCCTTCTTTTTTCAGGCTGAATAATATTCCATTGTATTTATATACCATCTTTCTTTATCCATCTGCCCATTGATAGATACTCAGGCCGATTCCACATCTTGGCTACTGTGAATAAATTTGACTTCATTGCCAGTAGGGTAATTACAGGAACTGGGATTTGAGCCCACGCAGCCTGGCCCTGGAGTTTATGTTCTTAAGACCCGTTTTATGTTTTTCAACAACTTTCTCTGAGACTGTGGCACATCAGAGGTGCTCAGTAAGTGGCAACTATAATTTCACTATCACTATCACTTAGGCCAGTGAAGATTAATAAGCCTGCTGTCCTCAGGAGTGGAGGTCAGTTGACGGTGTTTTAGGGGCTCAAGGATGTATTTAGTAGGTCTCTAGCTCTGGGGGCAGTGGATGCGCAGACACAGGTACACTCCTCCCGGTATGTCTCTGCAACAGAAATCACATTTCTCCAGGAAGAAGAGCAAAGCCTGGGGATTTCTCACGTACCTGCAGGCCACCCCATCTCTACCAGCCCTGGCCTTAGGCAGCTCCCACAAGGCTGTCCTTTGAGCTTATATACCAGGTAACACAGCAAACTTCTGGCCAAGATGGCAGTGTAGGTATAAGATGTCTATTGAAAGCCAGCCTAAAAGGGGCTTGTGAGAAACAAAGAGTTGAAACCATCTAAAGGTTTATCTCGGAAGGCCTCAGTCCAAATTGGCTCATTCTGCCAAAACAGTGCCTGAGACAGAAATCTGGATGCCTGTGACAGCCACTTTCTTTCCTGCCTTCAGACTGCTCACCACCAAGCCCAGGGACCCGGGTGGAGTGTGAATGGTGGAGAGTAGAGGACTTTGGCTGGGAGTAGCTACCTCTGAGGACCAGTAGACGGGCTCCCAGCCCAGCTCTGCCACCCAAGTCCCTGTGATATGGTGACACACACATCTCACTGCATCTATGACCATGGGTGTGGTCAACTGAACAATGGCCTCTGAGGATGTCTAATGTCTATATCCTAATCCCTGGAACTGGTGGATATTTACCATTCAAGGCAAAAGGGACTTTGCAGATGTGATTGAGTTGGGGCTCTTAAGCTGGAGAGATTATCCTGGGTTATCCGAGTGGGTCCCATGTCATCACAGGGTCTTCAAAAGTGAAGGGAAGACAAAAGAGAGAGGCAAAATCTGAGCATGGAAGAGGAGGCTGGAGGGATGAATCAGGAGAAAGACTCAACCCATCATTGTTGGCTTTAGAGAAAGAGGCCACAAACCAAAGAAACACGGGAGGCCTCCAGAAGATAGGAAAGGCAGGAAAATGGACTCTCCCCTGGAGTTTCTACAAGGAATACATCTCTGCCGCCATTGATTTTAGCCCTGAGAGACCAATTAAAAAAAAATTACAATAGATTTAGGGGAATGAACAGTTTTTGGTTACATGGATGAATTATGGTGAAGACTGGGCTTCTGGTGTGCCCATCACCCAAATAGTGTACATTGTTCTCGGCAGGTAATTCTTCATCCCTCACCCCTCTCCCACTCTACCCTCTTATGAGCCTCTGATGTCTATTATTCCACCCTGTGTGCCCCTATGTACCCACAGCTTAGCTCCCACTTATAAGCAAGGACATCCATTATTCGTTGTTTTGGTCCTGAGTTCATTTCACTTAAGATAATGGCTTTCAGTTCCACCCAAGTTGCTGCACAGGACATTATTCCATTCTTTTTTATGGCTGAGTAGCATTCCATACCACATTTTCTTTATCCACTCAGTGATTGATGGGTGCCTAGGTTGGTTCCATATCTTTGCTATTATGAATTGTGATGTAATAAACATACGAGCACAGATATATTTTTGATATAATGATTTCTTTTCCTTTGGGTAGATCCCCAGGAGGGGGATTACTGGATTGGATGGTAGATCTACTTTCAGTTCTTTGAGACATGAGAGACCCATTTGGACTTTTGACCTCCAAAACACTAAGATGAGTTTTTGTTATCTCAAACCACTAATTCAGCAGAGCAGTTAAGTACTACCCAGAGGTGGGCGTGAAGTTGAAATGAGATCACACAAGTTCCGTGCTTGTCTCCGCTTCCAGCCAGAGTGTGCTCTCCTTGAACGGCTGCTTATATGATTGCTAATGGTATTATAACTAATAATAATACTCTCCTTCCTGGATGAACACAGGCCTCCTGCCGCCTAACTCCCCTATCTGGCTTCCTCAATTCATTCTCCATCCAGCACTCCAAGGGATTGCTTCAAAATGCAAAGTTGGCCAGGTCACTCCCTGCTACAGTGGCTCCACATTGCTCTCTGGAGAGAAACTCAACTCCTCAGCCCCCAGTGATCCTGCACAGCCTCTGGCTCCTGCAGACTGCATCGCCCTCTTCTTCTTAACTCTCCCTATACCAGCCCACCTCAAGACTTTGCCTGTGGGGTTTCTCAGCCTGCAGTGCTCTCCCCACTTGCCTCCAAACTGTCCCCTGGCTTCCCTAACTAGGTCACCTCCCCCATAGCTACCTGAAGCACGGTGGACTCCACCTTTGTAACACCTGTCCTGGCTGTAACTGACCATGAGTCTTTGATTACAAGCCATCTCGGCCTCCAGACTGTGAGCCCTGTGAGTGAGAGGTGGGTTGATCTGGTTGCTGCTGTATCCCCAATGCACAAACAGGTGCTCAATAAATGAATGAATGAACACAATGCTAGAGGCACTGTTTCTCACAGCTGGGCCTGCTTTTTCAGGGAGTGAGAGCCCCACTAAGGTGGCACAACCAAGAAAATAAAACCAGCTTTTTGAGGGTCTTCTTACTTATGAACTTGTTTTTGGAGATCCGAGGGGCTCTAGCAGAGGGTAGTAAATGGTCTGATTGGGATGAGGGGTGGGTTTGCAGGCATGCTTGGTCTTAAATATGATGTCCTCACATAGGGCACCTGTCGTCTCCTCTGTCACAGGCTTTATGCACTTGGTCTACTTTCTGTATTTACAGCACCCGCCTAGACCCCATAGGTGTATAAGCTCTAAGCTGACAGTTGACAAACTTGAGCAGGCATTAGCATCCTTTGCATAGCTTATTAAAGCAGAGATGGCTGGCCCCACCCCCTGAATTTCTAATTGGCATTTCTTACAAATTTCCAGGTAATGCTGATGCTGGGGGCCCTGGGGAACCCCACTTTGGGAACTATTGCCCAAGGCCACTCTCATTTGACCAAGGTCCAGAGATAATCAGTTAAGTTTAAAAATCCATTTAGTGTATGCCAGAATGGGCCTGGCAGTCTGATAGAGCATGCAATACAGACATGGTCCCTAATGGCACAAGCTGACTGTCCAGTGGAGAAAGAGGGCAATAAACAAGTAAGCATGCCAATGCGCGAGAGAGCAGAGAAGTACCAGCGGGATGAAGCAGATAAAGAGATTTACTGCATAGAGAACAGATGGGCTTAGGGGCATCATTAGTGAGAGTGACCAGAGAAAGCCCCTCTGGAGAGGTAATCTACATCAGGGGCTGAATGACGAAAGAAGCCAGGGGGAGAGTTCCAAGTTGAGGGCACAGCGGGTGCAAAGGCCCTGAGGTAGAACAAAAGTGGCATGTTTGGGTAACACAGCAATGACCACATGGCTGGACTCTAAAGAGGATCTTCCAGTGAGGGCCCTTTTCAAGTGTCCATCTTCCAAATAAGAGACTTAGATAGCTAGGTGCTAATAATCCTAGGGTCTGCCTGATTTGAGCTCCCAAGGCAGTTGGTTTCAAAGTCTGCTGTTATTTTAAACACACTCAGGCTGTCAGAAGGACTTACAATCCCTCTGCTGCTCACTTCCCTCTAAGCATCCCCACGTCTCAGAATTCAAATCCCACTTAATTGTCCTGCACTCTTTCCCCATCCCTGGAGCAAATAAATCACATTCCAAGTGACAAGCTGCACACTGCATCCAATTCCAGCCTCAGGCAATCTCTAACTTCCAAGTTGTTCATGAATCTAACACCGAAGATATTAAACCTGAGGACTCTGGGGTTTTATAATAAAAAATGCCAGCTTAGCTTCCTATAAAAATGGAACATGCCAGAAAGCAAGTGAGAAATGCCAACTGTCTGCCACCTGCTTAACCAATGTGTGTCCAGGAAATGAAGAGTTATGGAGTTCCATTAAGCAGGGGGTTGGTGAAGGAAGGCTCGCATCCTAGCCAGCCAAGAAAGATGCCCACGGCCTCCTAGGCATCAGAGTGTCTAAGTAGCCCATGAGAACAGGGCACACCCTCCCTGCCCATCCCAGCCTCTGATGTGCTGCAAAGCTCAGAGAAGTGAGAGGTAAAATGAAATGTAGACTCTCTTTGGTCTGACTATTCTTTTCCCCAGAGTTGGATCTGATTTTGTTACGTCAAGAGGTCAGAGGCTGGCTGCTCTGGGCAACATTCAAGGACTGAACACACAAAGTTCTACCCACTAAGGGCTGACTGGCCTGCTTCTGATTGTGACTGCATGATGCTGGGCACCTGGGTGACGTTATGCCCTCCCTGGGATGGGCCTTCTAGGCAGCCAACTGGGAAGGCCTTTGCCTCTAGTGCACTGCAGGAAGAACTGCAGGGAAGTAGCCTGGCATTCTTTCACCCTTTGTCACACTGTGTGGCCCAGCACTGTCCAACCTGCTCTTCTTGAAATTGTCCAAAGACATTCCGACACTTGCTCTTCCCCAGTTCTGCAGCGTATTTTCTTAGTGTCTCCTAAAAGTCAGACTGCACATCTCATTCAGCATCTTTCACAGCTTGAGCATTTCATATGTGTCCACTTGTATTTGTATGACTCTGCCAGATCAGCCGACACATATTTATCACTTGCTACTAGTATTCTTTAAATGCACTGCCTTTGAAAAAAATTAGTGCATTTTAAAGGGAAACTTTCTATCATTACCTTTGCTCATAACCAGATGGAAAGCTAAACTCCTAGCCACCATTAAGTGTTAAAATAAATACAGTGGGTCTGGTGCAGTGGCTTACGTCTGTAATACAAGAAATCTGGGAGGCTAAGACAGGAGGATTGCTTCAGGTCAGGAGTTCGATACCAGTCTGAACAAGACTCCATCTCTACTAAACCTAGAAAACTTAGCCTGGATTTGTGGCAGGTGCCTGTAGTCCCAGCTACTCATGGGGCTGAGGCCGGAGTGTCACTTGAGCCCAGGAGTTGAGAGGTTGCTGTGAGGTATGATGATGCCTCTGCCCTCGATACCTGGGCAACCTAGTTAGACACTGTCTCAATCAGTACAATAAAAAAAAAAAACATATGAGGATTAAGTTTGGCCACAATGCTCTGAGATTGAGGGCTCCTCATTTCATTAAAAAAAAAAAAAACCCACACATTTAGCAAGCAAGGATTAGAAAGGTGTTAAATGCTGGCACCGAATGGAGGCTTCCTCTTTAAAGTTACAATAGTGCATGCAGGTGATAAGACAGGAGGCTAATTCCTTACTCAGGTAAGCTGACATTCTTGTGGAGAGACAAACAATAAACAAATAATTGCAAATTAAAACTAGGGCAAGAGAGAGGTGCTTCCATCAATAGGATCACCAGGGTCTGCATCTCAGGAAGGAGTGTGGGGCCCCTTCCCACCATACCGTATTTCAGGGCAAAGACTCTGGATCTGATTTGTGACAACTTCTAAACAAATGCCAACTTCTAACTTTTTCAAATCCCTATTTAGAGGGCAGGCAACACCCTCTTTAGGATGACAGCCATCTCCTGAGGGCCTACTAGGGTGCCAGGCATTATTTTATTTAATGCTATAACTCTCTAAAGTAGGTATAGTTATTATCACCACACAAAGAAACTGAGGCAAAATGTCAGCTTAGTTAGGAGGATACACTTTAGAATCAGAACCATCTGAAATAAAATTCTGCCACTTCCTAGCTGTGTGATCTTGGGTAAGTTACCTAAAATCTTTGGAACTCACAGTGCGTGGAAAGTATGAGGTAGGCCACAGTCTGAATCAAATTCACATCCAAGTGGCACAGGCTTGCTTTGGAGATTGTCTGAGTGTTACTCTTTGAGGGAAGGGAGCACTCTATTTTTGTCTTCTGCTCAGGTATGTGTGTGATGTATATGCCTGACTATATAACCGCTACTCACTCTCATTGGAGAGTGAATGAGGTAAGATGATGGTCTCTGCTAATGGGGCTTCCTCTTGCAGAGCATGGTACAGAGAACTTCCCAAGTCATCTCTCCTAGGAGGTCTCTCCTAGGACTATTGACAAAAGAGGAAATTCACATGCAGGGAGGTTAAATAACCTACCCAGGGTCCCACAGTGAGTAGGCAATAGGTCAGGACTTGAGTTCAGGTCTCAGATTTTTACCTTTTTCACAGGATTTCATAAGATCCCTGGGGAAAGAAGATTCGGCAGAGGTGCTGACTCCTGATTCAGACAGCCTGACCTCTTGAAACTTTCATCTGTCCCTTTAGTTCAAATGAGACCAGTTCTCCAGCCCCACTTTCCCTCCACCCTCCAAATTCAGGGCTAGGCCATGTTGACTAATATCATCTTCCATTTGCTGTTTTTGCTTGGAACTTTCCAGCTATTAGCCAAAAACAAGCAAAGCAGGCTGAAGATGACTAAACCAAGAGGGTCTTCAGAGCTGCCTGATGCATCCTTGCCCATATTGGCTGGGCCCAGGGGAGGGGCCCAGGACTGCTAGCGGAATGATACCAAGATGCATGAATGGATGGATGAATGAATGGCTCCCACCATCTCTTCTTGGGGATAATAGTACCATATCCACTGTAGCTGGGGAGGGCTGTGTTTAGTGCCAAGGTAGGTCTTTACCTGCTGTTTTAACACACAAAATAGACTATTAGCCAAACTCAGATCAAATTAGTAATGACTCTTTCAGCCTTTTCCCTGTGCAAGGAACCACAGGGGACCAAAGACCAGACAGACCACTGGTCCTGCCCAGTAGGGCTGAATATCAAAACACTGCGAGTTCTTGTTGTGGGCGGACCAAAACCACATTTCTTTCTCAGATGAACAGTACACTGAGTTACTGTTTTAAAAAAAGTCTAACCTCAGCAAGTTTAAAATAATAGAAATTATTCCTATATCTTCTCAGACCATCATGCATAAAAGTTGAACGCAACAATAACAGGAATCTTCACACTCAAACAAAGTCATGGAAACTAAATAACTTGATGCTGAATGATAGCTGGGTCAAAGATGAGATTAAAAAAGAAATTACCAAATTTTGTTGTCTTTAAAAACAAGATCCTTATCTTTTACAGATGCATACTATATATTTATTAATGTACTGATGCTTCAGATTTGCTTCAAAGTAATAAAGAAAGGAAGTGGGCAGGGCTATTGAAAGATTGGTCATTAAGATGATAACTGTTGAAAGTGAGTACATGGGGATCCAATTTACAATTCTCACTTTGTATATATTTATTTTAAGACAGAGTTTCAGTATGTCGCCCTTGGTAGAGTGTGTCACAGCTCACAACCTCAAAATCTTGGGCTTAAGCAATTCTCTTGCCTCAGCCTCCCAAGTAGACAGGTCTACAGGTGCCCGCCACAACACCTGACTATTTTTTTGTTGCAGTTGTCATTGTTGTTTAGCAGCCCGAGCCAGGTTTGAACCCTCCAGACTCAGTGTATGTGGCCATTCCCTAACCACTGAGATACAGGCACCAAGCCCTCATTTCATATATTTTGAAAAACTAAAAATAGAACTATCTACCACATGATAGAGCAATCCCACTGCTGGGTATACATCAAAAACAAAGTAAATCAGTATATCATGCATGTTTACTGAAGCACTATTCACAATAGCCAAAATATGGAGTCAACTTAAGTATCCATCAGTAGATGAATGAATAAAAAAATGTAGTACATAAACACAATGGAATGGATTCAGCCATTAAAAAGAATGAAATCCTGTCATTTACAATACCATGGAAGAACCTAGAGCAGGGGTCCTCAAACTATGGCCCATGGGCCACACGAGTTGGTGTGAATTGTATTGGTTCCCGTTTTGTTTTTGACTTCAAAATTAGATATGTGTGGTGTGCATAGGAATTTATTTATAGTTGTTCTTTTTTTTTAAACTATAGTCCAGCCCTCCAATGGTCTGAGGGACAGTGAATTGGCCCCCTGTTTAAAAGTTTGAGGATGCCTGACCTAGAAGATATTATGTTAAATGAAATAAGCCAGGCACAGAAAGACAAATATAGCAAGCATGTTCTCATATGCAGTTAAGTAAAAAAACTTGACCTCCCAACCACAATTCCACTTATTAAAACGAAAAACTTACTCTCAGTACCTGCAGCTCAGCGTCTAGGGGCACCAGCCACATACACCAGAGCTAGCAAGTTCGAACCCAGCCTGGGCCTGCCAAACGACGACAACTACACCAAAAAAAAAAAAATAGTCGGGTATTGTGGCAAGCACCTGTAGTTCTAACTACTTAGGAGGCTGAGGCAAGAGAATCACTTAAGCCCAACAGTTTGAGGTTGCTGTGAGCTGTGACACCATGGCACTCTACCAAGGGTGACATAGTGAGACTCTGTCTCAAAAAAAAAAAAAATTAATCTCATGGAAATTGAGTAGAACGATAGTTATGAGAAGTTGGGAACAGCAGTAGGGACTGTGTGGATGTGAATAAAGAATAGTTGGCTAATGGGTACAAAAAGACGGACAAAAGGAATAAGATAGAATGTTCAGTAGCAAAACAGTGTGACTACAGTTAACAATAATTTTTTGTTTATTCCAAAAAACTATAAAGGTAGAATTGGAATTCTCCTAACACAAAGAAATGATAAATGTTTAATGTGATGAACATCCTAATTACCCTGATTATACACTTTACGCTTGTATCAAATATCACATGTATAACATAAACATGTACATCTTAAAAATCAAAAACTAGGGCAGCACCTGTGGCTCAGTGAGTAGGGCACTGGCCCCATATACTGAGGGTGGCGATTTCAAACCCGGCCCTGGCCAAACTACAACAAAAAAATACCCGGGTGTTGTGGCGGGTGCCTGTAGTCCCAGCTAATTGGGAGGCTGAGGCGAGAGAATCGCTTGAGCCCAGGAGTTGGAGGCTGCTGTGAGCTGTGACACCACAGCACTCTACTGAGGGTGACAAACTGAGAGGTTGCTATGAGCTGTGTGATGCCATGGGACTCTACCAAGGGGGATAAAGTGAGACTCTGTCTCTACAAAAAAATAAAAAATAATTAAAAACTAAAAAAACTCTGAGACTCTGTCTCAAAAAAAAAAAAATAGGCTGTAAACACAGAGCTCTGCTCTCAGACGGAAACAGCACTGCTATAAAAATTGCATAACAACTGCATAGCACTTAGCACACAGTCAATGCTTAACGCGTAGTATTTGAAGCATCCTGATAAGAGTGCCACAAGTTCAAATCCTAGCTCCATTGACATTCATGAGACATTAATCTGGTTACTTAACTACTTTGTGCTTCAGTTTCCACATCTGTAAAATTGAGATAATGGTACCATCATCACAGGGTTGATGTGAGGAAGAAATATACTAATACATATAAAGTACTTAATATCAGACACAGAGCAGGGACTAGATAAATGTTAGTTCAAGTTGAAGATTCTCAGGGAGTCAATCCAGTTCTGTTCCAGGTATATAATAAGGAAGTAAGCTGGTCTTTGTCCCTTGTTTCCCCAAGGTTCTGTCTAAACTTTGAATTTCCTGGCAGGAACTTTGGCTCACACATGTAATCCTAGTACTCTGGGAGGCTGAGGTGGGTGGATTGTTTAGCTCAGGAGTTCAAGGCCAGCCTGAACAAGAGAGGGAGGGAGGGAGGGAGGAAAGCAGGGAGGAAGGGCGGGAAAGAGAGGAAGAGAGAGAGAAAGAAAGAAAGGAGGGAAAGGAAAGGAAAAGAAAGGAAAGGAAAGGAAAGGAATAAAGAAGGGGAGGGGAGGGGAGGGAACAGAAGGGAAGGGAAAGGAAACGAAGGGAAAGGAAATGAAAGCGAAAGGAAAGTAAAGGAAGAAAAAAGGAAGGAAGGAAGGAATGAGTGGGGAAGGAGAGAGGGAAGGGAAGGAAGGGAAAAAGAGAGAGAAAATGTAGGAAGGAAGAGAAGGGAGGGAAGGGAGAAAGACGGAAAGAAGGAAGGAAAGGAGAGAAAGGAGAGAGAGAGAGGGAGAGAGAGAAAGGAAAGGAAAGAGGAAAAGGGGGAAAGGGAAAAGAAGGAAGCAAGACGAGCCAGATGTGGTGACACACACCTATAGTCCCAGCTAGTCAGGGAGGATGAGGCAAAAGATTCACTTGCTATGAGCTATGCTATGACACCAGGGCAATTTAGCCTGAGGTTGTTAACAGAGTGAGACTTTGTCAATAAATAAATAAATAAATAAATAAACTTAGAATTTCCTGAATGACAGTTTTTTTTTTGAGACAGAGTCTCACTTTTTTGCCTCGGTAGAGTGCTATGCCATCACAGCTCACAGCAACCTCAAAAGCTTGGGCTCAAGTGATTCTCTTGCCTCAGCCTCACCAGTAGCTGGGATTACAGGCACCCACCACAACGTCCGGCTATTTTTAGAGGCGGGGTCTCACTCTTGCTCAGGCTGGTCTGGAACCAGTGAGCTCAGGAAATCCACCAGCCTCAGCCTCCCAGAATGCTAGGATTATAGGTGTGAGTCACCGTGCCTGGCCTATGACAGGGGTACTTTTGTTATTGATGGTGGGCTCTGATAGTTTATGCTAACAAGTGAGTCAAGGTAGGCCACTAGATGGTTTATGCTAAACAGATGACTGAGGATGGGGGCTAACCACATCGGTCACAAGATACAACCTCAAAACTCTACAGATAATAATAGGAGGCTGAAGATTGAGTCCGGTTATGAGACCAATGATCTAATCAATCATGCCTATATAATGAAACCCCAAGAAAAACTCTAGACACATGGGTGAGCTTCTCTGGTTGGCAATACTCTCCATATTGTCACACACTAATCTACCAGGACAGTTAACATGCCCTGACTCCACAGGGAAAACCCTAGAAATCTTCATGTTTGGGAGCTTCTTAGACTTCTCCCTGTGTATCTTTTCCTTTTCCTGGTTTGGACTTGTATCCTGTTGCTATAATAAAACTGTAATTTTAAGTATGGCACTGTCCTGAGTTCTGCGGGTCATTCTAGGATCGATGGAACTCCTGAATTTGTAGACAGTTGGGTCAGAAATACCTTAGGGTGGTCCTGTTAACCTCCAAACTTATCCTGTCTGAAGAGCTCTCTTCTAGAGGACTATGCCTTTAACCTGTGAAGTTTGGCCTATTTCCAGGTGGTTGGTGTCAGAAGTCATTGCAGTCACTGAAGTGCCATGTGACCCCCATTATCTCCTCTCAAGAGAATTAGTAACATTGTTCCACAAGTTGAGCTAGGACTATGGCCCTCTGATCCTCCAGCCTCCTATATACACAAACTTCCAGCCCTCAGTTAATGGACCCTGCTCTTTGTCTAACTCTCAAAGGGAAAAAAAAGGTGACTTAGATTCTATGCGCCTCCCTCTCCCATGTACAGGCAGGCTCTTGCACTTATACACCCATGTGCACAGAAATACACATGCATAACTTTGTTGCTTAGCATGGGAAAGTGAGAGGAACAATTAGAGAGAGGCAGAGCCAAAATCATGCAATAAAAGAAGGGCTCTGAGCCCAGGAGTTAGAGGTTGCAGTGAGCTAGGCTGACGCCATAGAACTCTAGCCTGGGCAACATAGTTTAAAAAAAAAGCAAGGCAGTATCAAGCATGATTCAGCTTAGTCCAAGAGGCCTGGCTCCCGGGTGGAGGGTGGCTAGTGATATGGTCTCCAGCTAGCCAGCCCCTTTACTTAGAGCTAGCTTCCTCACACTGCCCAGGCTGTAGCCATTATTACAGATCTTTTTCCTGTCCCCTAAATATAGATACACATTACCCAAAATTCTGTCTTTTATAACTCTGGGGGGATGACTCCTAAATCATTTGTAGTCCTGACCTCTTTTGAGCCATCAGGTCCAAATGCCTATTGAATATCTACTGAATGGCCAGCCAGTATCTCAAACTGAACATATCCAAAACTGAATTCATCAACTTTTCAGGCCCTCATCCAACCAGCCCTCCTCATGTATTTTTTTTTTTTTTTTTGAGACAGAGTCTCACTATGTCGCCCTTGGTAGTGTCGTGGCATCACAGCTCACAGCAACCCCAAATTCTTGGGCTTAAGCAACTCTCTAGTCTCAGCCTCCCAAGTAACTGAGACTACAGGTGCCCACCACAATGGGTAGTTGCCATTGTTGTTTAGCTTGCCCTGGCCAAGTTCGAAACCATCAGCCTCAGTGTATGTGGCCAGTGCTGTAACCACTATGTAATAGGCACCAAGCCTCTCCTCATTATTATCTACTTTGTTCAGGGCATCACTATGATCTCAGCGAAATATGGCCTTCCTTTTCTTTTCTTTTATTCTTTTTCTTTTTAATTTTTAAGACAGGGTCTCACTCTGTCACCCAAGCTAAGAGTGCCGTGGCATTGTCATTGCTCACTGTAACCTCAAACACCAGGGCTCAAAAAATCCTCCTGCCTTAGCCTCCTGAATAGCTGAGACTACTGGTGTGTACCACCATACTTGGCTAATTTTTTTTCCTGTTTTTGGTAAAGATGAGGTCTCACTAAATTGCTCAGTCTGTTCTCAAACCCCTGACCTCAAGAGATCCTCCTGCCTAGCCAGATGCAGTGGCTCACGCCTGTAATCCTAGCACTTTGGGAGGCCAAGACAGGTGGATTGCTTGAGCTCATGAGTTCAAGATGACCAGGCTAAGCAAGAGCAAGTCCCCATCTATACTTTAAAGAAAAAAAATAGAAAAACTAGTCAGGTATAGTGGCACATGCCTGTAGTTCCAGCTATTCGGGAAGGCAGAGGCAAGAGGATTACTCAAGCCCAAGAGTTTGAGGTTGATATCAGCTATAATGCCACAACACTCTACCCAGGGTGGAACAGTGAAGACTGTCTCAAAAAAAAAAAAAAAAAAATTGCAGACTCCATCCCAGGCCTACTGAATCAGAACCCGAAATTTAACAAGATTCCCCAAATGACTGCTGTGCACATTAAAGTATGGAAAACACTGACCTAAGACATACTCTCCTAGCACAATACAAACCTTCCTGGATTCTGCCTTGCCTCTAAAATACACACCCCTTCCGCTATTGCTATAATCCAAATGCTCATTATTTCTTCCCAGGACTACTTCAATAGCTTTACTGGTCTTCTAGATTTCAGACATTCCCCAGTGTAACTCATCCTGTTATACTGTCCAATTTATGATTTTAAACCCTTCACGCCTCAAAAAATACCCACTGGCTCCTCATAATCCATTAAACCTCCCAGGTTAGTAGTCAATAACACATAGTTCACCAAAAAAGTATTAAGACAGACTGTGTTATGGTCCATCATTTCACTTCCAAGAAACACAACTGACAGCATTCTTTCTGACCCTCTGTGCAAGTTTTAACTTGTGCTGTGTGTGGGTGGTGCTGGGAGGGCTTCATTTGTTTCCATCATGTGGATTTTACATTTCTTAATTTTTGTGTATCTCAAAACTTTCATAGTAACCCACATATAATAAAAAAATAACACTTATTACATGATAATTATGTGCCAGGCACTCTATTAAGTATGTTAACTTATCTAATGTGTTAGCTCATTTAATCTATCTAACAACTCTATGAAGTATTTCTGTATTTCTAGTTTACAGATGGGTAAACTGATAGATGAGGAGCTTTTGTAATTTCCTCCTTCCATTCCACTACTTAAGAGACAGTGCTTAGTATCAAACCTAAGCAAATTGACTCCAGAGCACACATTCCTAACCACTATTCCATACTGCCTCCCTAATTCCAGAGGGCTTACCTACTAAACCTTATCTCCTAATACACATAATTCCCTGTGCTTCACCTAAAGTGATCTGTTGTTCTATAGATACATTAGCACCTTCCAGCCTCTGTGCCTTTGTCAATGAAAGGCTTTGCAGCATAAATGAAATTAGTTAGGCTTCAGAGTCAGAACCAGGTTCAAATTTCAGGCCCAGCCAGTAACTCGTTATAGTCTCTAAGGAAATCATCAAACCTCTTCTGCATCTGATTTCCTCATCTGTACTTAAAATGCAATTAAAAGCCACCTAACTGAAATGGTTGCTGTGAAGTTTAGAAAATACACAGAAGGGCTCAGCGCCTGTAGCTCTAGCGGCTAAGACGCCAGCCACATAACCATAGCTGGTTGGTTCGAATCCAGCCTGGGCCTGACAAACAACAATGACAACTACAACCCAAAAAAAGCTGAGCATCATGGCATGCGCCTGTAGTCCCAGCTACTTGGGAGGCCGAGGCAAGAGAATCGCTTAAGCCCAAGAGTTGGAGGTTGCTGTGAGCTGTGATGCCGCAGCACTCCACCCAGGCCAACAGCTTGAGGCTCTGTTTCAAACAAAAAAAAAAAAAAAAGAAAGAAAAAGAAAATACACAGATGTTTTTCACAATGCCTGGCATATAGCAGGTGTTATGCTCACCTGAAATTTCAAGTCATACCCATTCTTTGAGGCCCCCTCAAATATAACTTCTACCATGTAGGTTGCTTGATCACCTCAACTTTCCAAGATAGACTCTTCTATTAAATTTCCCTGATATTTTATGCACAACTCTCTCTTATATATTGCCTTATTTTAGCCATGTATATTTGTCTTAGCCCTATAAATTAGATTGCAGGCACCACCGGGGTAGGCCCTTTGTATTCCCTAAGGCAACTAGCATTGTGCACTGCACATTATGAGTTCAATAAGCATTTGTTGAATAGAAGTGGATTGGATATTGTGTATGAGTGACCTAAATGACTCAAGTTAATTGAGGAAAGCTCCATGGAAGAAGAGTAGAGCAGTTTAGATGAAAGCCAGTAACTAAAAACAGCTAAGCGCCTATGACTATGTGCTAGGCACGATGTGTATATTAACTCATTCAGTCCTCTCACTAATCCTGTGACGAATTTCCATCACCATTTTCCAAAAAAGGAAACTGGAATTCAGAGTGATTTTACTCAAGAACACAACTGCTCCATGAATACTTAACGCGACTCACTGCTATACCTTTTCGCTGCTATACCTCCAGTGCCAAAATAAGCTCCTGGAACATAGTGGATGTTCAACAAACATCTTTTAAATGAACTAAAAAATGAAGAAAGAGCTGGTAAGCAGCACAGCATCAAGTTCACATGGCTTCCAGTTCAGTTCCCTGCTGTTAAGCTGTCCATTTAAAACATAGGAAAGGCCAAGCACAGTGGCTCACACCTGTACTCCTAGCACTTGAGAAGCAGAGATGGGTGGATTGCTTGAGCTCAGGAATTCTAGACCAGCCTGAGCAAGAGTGAGACCAGTCTCTACTAAAAATGGCCCCGGTGTTGGCTCAGCACCTGTAGCTCAGCAGCTAGGGTGTCAGCCACATACACTAGAGCTGGCAGGTTTGAACCCAGCCCAGGCCTGCCAAACAACAATGACAACTACAACCAAAGAATAGCCTGGCACTGTGGCAGGCACCTGTAGTCCCAGCTCCTTGGGAGGCTGAGGAAAGAGAATCACTTAAGCCCAAAAGTTTGAAGTTGCTGACAAACTGAGACTCTGTCTCAAAAAAAAAAAAAATAGCCAGGTGTTATGGTGGGCACCTGTAGTCCCAGCTACCCTAGAGAATGAAGCAAAAGGAACTCTTTAACCCAGGAGTCTGAGTTTGCTATGAGCTATGAAACCATGGCACTCTATCCAGGGTGACAGAGTGAGACATAAAATAAATAAATAAATAAATAAATAAATAAAATAAAATAAAAAATAAAATAAAACAGGAAAGGCAAGTATCACTTACGGAACTAGTACATAACTAAAAACATTGGTAAGAGGGACACTGGGGCAGTTGATTATACTCAGTTCAGGCACTGAATGTATTAGACACCTTACATAGTTATTTTTTATTTATTTATTTTTTTTTTAGAGACAGAGTCTCACTTAATCACCCTCGGTAGAGTGCTGTGCTGTCACAGCTCACAGTAACCTCCAACTCCTGGGCGTAGGCGATTCTTTTGACTCAGCCTCCCGAGTAGGACTACAGGTGCCCGCCACAACATCTGGCTATTTTTTGTTGCAGTTTGGCCGGACCGGATTCGAACCCACCATCCTTGGTATATGGGCCTGGAGCCCTACCCACTGAGCCACAGGCCCTGCCCACCTTACATAAATTGTTATCTCATAAAAATTCTGAGGCAGACTTTATTTTTTTGAGACAGAGTCTCATTATGTTGCCCTTGGTAGAGTGCCATAGGGTCACAGCTCACTGCAACCTCAAACTCTTGGACTTAAGCAATTCTTTTACCTCAGCCTTCCAAGTAGCTGGGACTACATGCGCCCGCCAACACCCCCTGGCTATTTTTTGGTTGCAGTTGTCATTGCAGTCTAGCTGGCCTGGGCCGAGTTCAAACCTGCCAGCCTGGGTGTATGTGGCCAGCGCCCTACCCTCTGAGCTATGAGCACCGCACCAGACATTTTTATTATCTACATTTTACAGATGAAGGCGCTCCCTCCAAGAAATGACTTGCCCAAATTTATACAAGCAGCAGAGTGGGTGGATTCCAGCCCAGGTTAAATTTAATTTCAAAACTTGTCTTTTTTTTTTTTTTTTTTTCTTTTTGAGACAGAGCCTCAAGCTGTCGCCCTGGGTAGAGTGCTGTGACATCACAGCTCACAGCAACCTCCAACTCCTGGGCTCAGGCGATTCTCCTGCGTCACCCTCCCAAGTAGCTAGGACTACAGGCACCCGCAATAACGCCTGGCTATTTTTTGGTTGCAGCCGTCATTGTTTGGTGGGCCCGGGCTGGATTCGAACCCGCCAGCTCAGGTGTATGTGGCTGGCACCTTAGCCTCTTGAGCCACAGGCACTGAGCCTCAAAACTTGTGTTCTTCTTTTTTTTTTTTTTTTTTTGAGACAGCGCCTCAAGCTGGGTAGAGTGCCGTGGCATCACAGCTCACAGCAACCTCCAATTCCTGGGCTCAAGCGAGTCTCCTGTCTCTGCCTCCCAAGTAGCTGGGACTACAGGCGCCTGCCACAACGCCCGGCCATATTTTGGTTGCAGCTGTCATTGTTGTTTGGCGGGCCCGGGCTGGATTCGAACCCGCCAGCTCAGGTGTACGTGGCTGGTGCCTTAGCCCATTGAGCCACAGGCACCGAGCCAAAACTTGTGTTTTTAAATACTTCTGCACACTTTGGGATTGTACTTGCAATAGAAATTCTATCCCCTGTATAGACATGAGCATGAGAGTTTTGGGAAGAGGATGGCAGGTAGCTATGGATGGGAAGGGCAGAGATTAAACCGAGCCCACGGAGGTAAATGAACATATCAAGACTCAAGATAATGGGTGACACCTATGGCTCAGTGGGTAGGGCACCGGCCTCATATACCGAGGGTGGTGAGTTCAAACCGGGCCCTGGCCAAACTGCAACAAAACAAAACAAAAAAAATATGGCAGGCACCTGTAATCCCAGCTACTTGGGAGACTGAGGCAAGAGAATCACCTAAGCCCAGGAGTTGGAGGTTGCTGTGAGCTGTGTGATGCCCTGGCACTCTACCAACGGCAATAAAGTGAGACTCTGTCTCTACAAAAAAAAGACTCAAGATATAGCCAGGCGCAGTGGCTCACACCTGTAATCCTAGCACTCTGGGAGGCTGAAGCGGGTGGATTGCTTGACCTCACAGGTTCAAGACCAGCCTGCGCTACAGGGAGACCTGTCAAAAAAAAAAAAAAAAAAAAAAAAAAAAAACAGCCAGGCATTGTAGCCAGCGCATGAAGTCCAAACTACGTGGGAGGCTGTGGAAAGAGAATCGCTTGAGCCCAAGAGTTTGAGATTGCTGCGAACTGTGACGCTAAAGCACTCTACCAAGGGCAACAGAGTGAGACTCTGTCTAAAAAAAAAAAAAAAAAAAAAAAACTCAAACTCAAGATATAAGCAGTAACTCCTTAATGTCCCATGCATGGGAAGCAATATCTCATTATTCCCAGAATGCTGCTACTCCAACGTAGGTTGGTAATAGGTTTTGATATAATGAGAGTACAGTGGAAGAAAAGATACTTAGGGAATTTTAAAGTTCGCCATTTAACACAGTGTGGGGAACGAGGACGAGCCTTAAGAGCATGGGAAAGGAAAGAGAACGGGAGTATCACAAGAAGGCGTAAAAGGAACAAGGAAGGCAGCGGGTAAAGCGGTTAGCCCAAAGAACAGGTGCAGTGTTGGGACTGGTTCTGCAGTGGGGTACAGGAAGGGCCTCCGGAACAGAAGAGGCTCCGGCTCTCTCAGGTAAAAAGCCCATCCCTGACTTCTTTAGGGGGCATACTGCCTCACCCTCGGTCCCTTTTGTCGCAGATCCCAAGCTCACCAGGGGCCTGGGTGATGCTGTCCCGGGGTCTCCTGGAGACTCCGCCGCTTCCGCCATCTTGGCCCTCTGTCGCTCCCGTCGCTCCCACAGGCCTTTGCGGAACCTAAGACGTGGCAGCCGCGGCCAGTCAGCGCGTCATCACGGGGTGGCCGCATCACTGAGTCGCGCCTGGGGACGGCTGGCGGGCCGGCCCTCCGCGTTCCTTCGTCCTCCAGGTGTCGGGGAGAGCTCTGGGTCACCTCTTTTCTTTGGCGTTTTGGGTCCCGCTAGACATGCTCCCTGTGTCACTACTCGCCCGATTTTGAGATCGCTTCTTCAGTCTCCTGACCGTGGCTGCCTTCTTCCCCACTGATCCCACACACCTATTTCTTTATTTTTTTTTCCTTTTTTCAGTTTCTGACCGGGGCCGGGTTTGAACTCACCACCTCTGGTACATGGGGCCAGCGCCCTACTCCTTGAGCCACAGGCACCGGCCCCACGCTCACCTATTTCTCAGGAGTTGGCTGGGAGTACAGGACCCCCAAGGATGGTACCTAAGGGCAGAAGCCTTGCCGCTCCCTTTGGCCACAGAGCAAATTCAGGTTTCTGTGCTCCTATATGAAGAATCAACCTTCCCTGGCAACTACTCTTTCCGCCATAGCCGCTGCACCTCTCATCCCACTGAGAGAGGATATCCGCAAAGGGTGAGGTCTAGGAGAACCCAGGTCTTCTCAAGGAGGCCACAAGGATACACCTGTGGGGTCCTCTCCATGGTGACTCAGCTCTTGTGAATTTGTAAACTTTTTTTTTTTTTTGGAAATTTCCAAGTTCTGTGAAATCCTGTGATTCTGTTGGGGCTTGAATAGCATCTCCCTCTTGATTCAAACTGACCAATGAGAAGGGTACCTGTGGGGTGGAACTTTTTGACTGTCAATAAAAAGAGAAAGACCAAGCCATGGCCTTTTGGAATTATTCTATGCGGTAAACTCCCGGCTGGTGAATAAGGCTCTTCCTCTTGTAAACGGTGGTGTTTGGGTGCTCTTTCTTTCTGTTGGGCCTCATCTTCCTGCAACACTATCAAGCTGCTTACAACTTCCCTTGACTTTATAAAGCTCAATACTGTCTCTACATGGACCCTCTAGGATTACTTTTCTCCCTCACCCCTTTTAGGGAAGGGAAGAAAGAAGCTTAATGGGCTAATTTTTTTTTTTTTTTTTTTTTTTTTTTTTTGTGACAGAGCCTCAAGCTGTCACCTTGGATAGAGTGCTATGGCATCACAGCTCACAGCAACCTCCAATTCCTGGGCTCAAGCAAGTCTCTTGCCTCACCTCCCAAGTAGCTGGGACTACAGGTGCACGCCACAACGCCTGGCCATTTTTTGGTTGCAGCCGTTGTTCTTGGGCAGATGGGCCCGGGCTGGATCCAAACCCACCAGCTCAGGTGTACGTGGCTGGCGCCTTAGCCCGTTGAGCCACAGGCGCCGAGCCATTTTTTTTTTTTTTTTTGGCCGGGGCTGGGTTTGATCCCACCACCTCCAGTATATGGGGCCGGCGCCCTACTCCTTTGAGCCACAGGAGCCGCCCCATGGGCCAAACTTTTTAATCCCACTAAAATTTCCAAAGTCGTTAAGCCATTTAAGACAGTTACTGAAAATGTTTCCTAAGGGTTAACTGTTGTAACATAACTTAAACCAATCTGCATGTTCCTACCCCTTTTCCCTACCTCATCCTTGGGCTTTCCTGGTGTTTCTGACCCATTTACCTTGGCCTCAGGCTAAAATGGGGTCAGATAATAACAACAATTGTCGATGCAATTAGTGTTCAGGATACCTAGGAGCTTACTGGAGGTGGGAAGTATTTTTAAAAAGTAGAAGATGGTAGGGCGGCGGCTGTGGCTCAGTGGGTAGGGCATCGGACTCATATACCAAGGGTTGCAGGTTCGATCCTGGCCCGGGCAAAGCCAAACTGCAACAAAAACTAGCCAGGCATTGTGACGGGCACCTGTAGTCCCAGCTACTCGGGAGGCTGAGACAAGAGAATCGCCTAAGCCCAGGAGTTGGAGGTTGCTGTGGACTGTTACGCCAGAGCACTCTACCAAGGGTGATAAAAGTAAGACTCTGTTTCTAAAAAAAAAATAGGTAATGGGTGTGAAATAAACTGCCTTATACTTTTGGATGAGCAATCACGGAAAGTACTGAAGTAGTAAACATAAGGAGAAAGAATGAAGAATATGGAGGTATAAAATGTCCATACTAATGGGGCTTTTTATGCTGGTTGCTGTCTTTGTATATTTTGTTTAACTATTGAGGTAAAGGGATGGGCGGTGGCTCGCGACTGTAATCCTAGCACTCTGGAAGGCCAAGAGGGGTGGATTTCCCTGAGCTCATGTGTTCAAAACCAGCCTAAGCAAGAGCGAGACCCCATCTCTAAAAATAGCCAGGTGTTGTAGTGGGTGCCTGTAATCCCAGCTACTGGGAGGCTGAGGCAAGAGAACCAGTTGAGCCCAAGAATTCGAGATTGCTGTGAGCTAAGACACCATGGCACTCTACAGAGGGTGACAAAGGTGTGACTCTGTCTCAAAAATAAATAAATAAATATTAAAGTAATTCTCCTTCAAACCAAACACATTTCCAGTATTTATACAAATACTGGTGTAGGTGGAGGTGACATTAAGATTAAAATTTAGGCCAGTAGATATGAAATCTTTTTTATGTAAAACTGTCCCAACCTGTCCTGCCATTCCATCCCTCCCTATTTCCCACACTTATCTAATCACCAAGGCCCCTTCCACTTCCCCTAGTACACTTATAGCCACTTCTATTTCCTTGCCAACCTCCAAAATTAGATACTACTTTCTAACCACCAGCCCCCAACTTCTCTTAACCGCATCTTCACCGGTTCACCACAAATTTCAGGATGTTTTTGATGATGTGTTAAATATTTAAGCAAGAATGGGCGTGATGACTTACTTCTGTAATCCTAGCACTCTGGGAGGTTAAGGCGTATAGATTGCTTGAGCTCATGAGGTCCAGACCAGCCTGACCAAAAGCAAGATCCCCTGCTCTACTAAAAAATAGAAAAACTAGCTGGCATTGTTGCAGGTACCTGTAGTCACTACCCAGCTACTCTGGAGGCTGAGGCAAGAAAATCACTTGAGCCTAGGAAACTGAGGTTGCTGTCAGCTATGATGATGCCACAGCACTCCACCCAGGTGGAAAGAGTGAGAATGTGTTCCAAAAAGAAAAAAAAAAATATTTAAACCAGTAGGTATGAGTACTTTTGTTGACTATTCTGTTTCAGGACAATATAATGTACAACTCTATAAAATAAATAGAAAACATCAAGGAAATAGTTTCTTAGAAAAATAGACAAAATTGACTCAAAAAGAAAGTAGGAAATTTTATTAGAACAAAATTTTGGAAGACAAAATAAGCAAATACATAAAAAGAAATATGCAGAACAGTTTGTACAGTATGCTATGACCTAGGTAAAAAATTAAGGGGAGTGGATGAATACCCATATTCTGTACTTGAATATTCACAGACTATGACCAGAAGGCTAACACAAGAAATTGGTTAGTTAAGTGCCTCAGAGAAACTTAGGAACTGGCAATAAGGAGTGTATTGACTTTCATGGGAGGACTACTCATTGTATGAACTTTCACTGAGTTCGAAATTTTCACCATATACACGTGTCACTTTATTTTTTTAGAATGCAAAGTATTTTATTTTTAAACTTCTAAGATTTGGGTGGCGCCTGTGGCTCAATGGGTAGGGCACCGTCCCCATATACTGAGAATGGCAGATTCAAACCCAGCCCCAACCAAGCTGCAACAAAAAATAGCCGGGCCTGATTCCATATAAAATGAAGTATTATTTTTCCAAGATCTTTAAAATATGACAATGGAGCTTTGATAGGAATTGCATTAAAATTATATATTGCTTTGGGTAGTTATAGACATTTTAACAATGTTGATTCTTGCCAGCCATGAGTATGGTATATTTTTCCATTTGGTAACATTTTCAGCTATTTCTTTTCTTAAAATTTCATAGTTCTCTTTATAGAGATCTTTCACGTCCTTTATTAGGTAAACTCCCAAATATTTCATCTTCTTTGGCACTACTATGGAAGGATAGAGTCCTTGACTGTTTTTTCAGCTTGACTATTGTTGGTATATATAAAGGCTACAGATTTGTGAGTA
>CAUYRH010056346.1:0-10631 GCA_963574655.1 Perodicticus potto
TCATAGCAACTTTCTTTGTAACAGTCCCAAAGTGAAAACAAATGTCCATCAACATGTAAATATGTCATTAGATGTCCTTCAACAGGTGAATATGTCAACATTGTGGCATATTGATACAATGGAATGCTCCTTAATAATGAAAAGGAGTAAACTATGATATAAACAACAACAGAGTTACAATGCAAAATAATTAGGTTTAGTGAAAGAGCCCAGAACTCCTCCTCCCAAAAAAGAGTACACTGTGTATGATGATATTAATATACAATTTTAGAATACCCAAACTAATTTATCTAAACTAATGCCTAAACAAACAAAACAATAAAAACAAGCAGATAGTGGTTATTTAGGGGTGATGCATATTGTGATAATGGTCTCACAGGTATACACAGATGTCAGAACTTATCAAATTTTATACTTTAAATATGTTCAGTTATTTCAATTATGCATCAATAAAGCTATTGAAAATTAATGGAAAAAAAGACAATGACTGTAACTCTTACCTGAAAGGAATATTATGAAGATGAAATAACAGAGTATATACTCAAGGACTTTGGAAATAAACACTGTGCAATGTGAGCCACTGTTATTATCTGTGCCTATTCCTTGTTAATTTTAAGTGTTGACCATAAAGTGTACTTGCACGCATTTTCACAAGACTTTCCTTCACATGTGGGAGTCTGTCTACAATGATTGCCCCATGTATGATAGTTTTAGTTCCTTTAAACCTCATTTGACATAAATCAGCAATCCTTCATTGCCAAAAGATGGCATATATTAAATCTTTCTCCCTCCCTCCCTGTCTGTCTCTCGATCTTGACCCTGATTACCTTCCAGATGCTCTATGAGGATAGCTGGAAGCGCTACTGGGTTCATCATTTATTCAGCGTATATAACATAGCTATTTAAAAATTTACTGCCGAGATGCATATCATCATTGAAGTAAAAACACGCTAAGTATAAGTTCCATTTTTCAAAAGGCTTATCCAATAAGTCAAACCAGAGAAAATGGAAAGTCTGACTTCTTAGCTGCAAAATCAGGACGAATATCTGTACCTTGTCCAATCAAACATTTGAGGCTTAGCAAACTCCCTGGGAAAGCTTAATTTTTTTATTACCAATTTGTGAGTTTAGGGATAAAATGTTTTAGGAGCCTCATTGCTGAGCCAGAGGAATCATCAATATTTTTCTGTTAACAGGCAAGCTGTCACATAAACAAATCAGCTGAGAACCTCCCTTTAGCAGCTCAGGAAAAATGCCTGCTCTGGAATCATATCAAAGCCAGTTCTTCGTTACATTTTGATCTCCTAAGCTGGGCCAGCAAAACCTCCACCAGCTTCTGTTTTAGTGAGTATATGTGTCACCATTCTATACCTATTTAGGAGATTTTAATTCATTTTGCTAAATAATTGGTTATAACTTGTTTATTGAAGAACAAAGCTCTTCTCTGTTATATGAGAAAGGGGAGTTTGAGGCCTTATGTTGCTTCCATTTATCATGTCTTTTTTCCTTCTCCTGCAGTTACAAATGTGATAGATCACAAAATCGCCTGGCAAGACTGAGGTCATAACTTTTGAGATTAGAGAGGAAAGGTCAGACCCCAGGACTAAGATAACTACTTTTCTAAGGGCTTCCCTTTAGCAGAGCTTTTTCAATGTCCACCTTATTTTTTGTTTTTCACCCTTCGGAATCCTAAAATAAGAGCGGTGCTTATGATCAAGAAATGGAGATAGGAAGGAATGCTGTTGAGATGTACCACTCTGTGCTAAATGAGTCTTTGACTCATGCTATGCTGAAACCTACTCCCTCTTGGAACAAACCAAAGTCATTCATTCAACCACCACAAAGTCAATTAATTCTAGGCATCCTGATCCTCTAGGTGCTAAGGATCAAACAACCTTTAGGGTGCAGTCCTTTCTCTGAAGGGAAATAATATAACATGTAACATATTTCATGTGTGAACTGATGTGTAAGATGAGGAATGCATGCAAACTTTTTGGAAACAATTTACTTCATGAAGCAAGATATTCTGTGGGTATATTCATGTGTGTGTCTTTTAGTTCTTGCTATAGCACAGTACTAATAAGGAGTGCATCAGGCAGCATTTACCAAAGTTTGCTATGTACCAACTCCATCAGAATCATATAGAAGTGCTTGGTAAAACAACAGTCTTGAGTTTCACTCCAGTTCATATAATCAGAATCTCTGTGTGAAGGTGGCGGCGGGGGGTGGGGGGCAGGTACGGGAATCTGAACACTATCTCAGTTCCTAGGTAACTTAGTGCACATCAGGTTTTAAAAAGTGCTGCTGTATGAACAAGTTACAAGAATGATCTCAGTTCTTAAAATGTGCAAATAGCCTCTGATATGTAATGACAGAAAAATATAGATGGCCTCCCATAACTCCCAAAAAAGACATACAAGCTTCATTGTGTTAATGGTAGCCCAGGGTCACTCCCTCTGAAATAGTAGCGCTGTCTTCCTAGGGAGAAACAACTGCTTCCTAGGGGAAGATCAGACCAGCAGAGAGGGACAGTAGGAAGAAAAGCCTCAGCACTGGGAAAAGGAGCACTTGATTCTCACTCAGCTTCTGTTGTCCAGTGGTTTTATGAAATTAGAGGGGTCACTTCTTTGATCATTACTCTCATTGTTTTTTATTAATTTTTTTATTGTTTGGGATTCATTGAGGGTGCAAAGAATTAGGTCACACTGATTGCATTGGTTAAATAAAGTTCCTCTTATAATTGTATCCTGCCCCCAAGAGATATGCCATACACTGTGACCCCCTCAACTCTCACCCTCCTCCCCTCTCCCCACTTGCTTATTCCCCTACACCCTCCTTGTATTAGCTCATCTACTGCCTTCATGTTAGAATAGAGTACATTAGATTCTTGCTTCTCCACTCTTGTGATACTTTACTAAGAAAAATGTGTTCCACCTCCATCCAGGTTAATACAAAAGATGTAAAATCTCCATCTTTTTTAGTGGCTAAATAGTATTCCATGGTGTACATGTACCACAGCTTGTTAATCCATTCCTGGGTTGTGCAAGGCAAAAATCACATAAATACATTTTCCCACATAAAATAAAAATCAATGCCTTTCTCTGCCTATCTGTTTAGGATATTGTGAAGTGCCAGGGAAATAAAGTCACGGTAGTGGCTTGAAAAGAATGGGGTGCTTAACAAATGCTAAGGAGTGGGCTTATTCCTTCATTACCATTTCTCTTTCTAAAAGTATCTGAAAGCAAAGTAATGTCCTCTGTATTCAGCTAGAAATGGGAGACGTAGCTGGCTTTCCTGTACCACCTTCCTTCTTGCCAAAGACTAAGAAATTACTCCCCCTACTGTCTCTTCTCAGCCATGAAAGAACCACTGGCGTACAGGGAAGGCTGCTGTGACAGGATCCTGGAGCAAAGGCTGTGGGAGAGGCCCACTATCCATGCCTCTCTCAACGTTCAGTTCTTTTAATTGAGGAAGTCTATGGGCTCAGAGCCACTGGGATCATTATCCAGTGTTTACACTGGGCATAGGAAACCGGTAACTTGTTGCCACAGCAACAAGATTTCCTGGGAATTTCTTTTTAACTGGACTTCCTTAAATGGAAACATCTACAGCCCTGCCACTCTTTGTCACAACAAAGAGGGACACTTTATTAATTATCTGTGAACATGTAACAAAGAGCTCTGGTTTATGACAATAAACACTCACCAAGTCTCAGTTTCCATGGGTCTGGAATCTTGGAGCTGCGAGATGGGATCATTTGACTCAGGGCCTCTCACAAGGCTGCTGTCAAACTGTTGGCTGAACCTGCAGTCTCATCTCAGGGAGGATAAGCTTCTAAGCTCACTCACATGGTTGTTGGCAGGACTCAGTTTTCTGGGGCCTGTTGTACTGAGAGTCTTAAGTTAGTGCTGGCTCTTGGCCAGAGGTCTCCCTCAATTCCTTGCTTCATGGATATATTCATGGGACAGCTCACAACATGGCAGTTTGCTTCTCTCGGAGTGAGGACTCTGAGAAAAAGAGAGAGAACTAATCTCAGAAGGGACATCCCATGACTCTTGTCATATTCTATTAATTAAAATCAAGTCACTGGGTCCAGCCCACACTCAAGAAGGGGGAGGAGATTACACAAGGGTATGAATGCTGGGAGGCAGGGATCCCTGGAAACCCCCTAAGATAAATTTCTTCCAGTGTCAATTAGTGGTTTGTTAGGCAATGAATGATAGTTGTCATGTATCTTGTTTATATAGTAGGTAAATAGTCAAGGGCTCAAATAGTACAAACTGTGCTTGATTCTTTACTACTGCATTCCTCTATCTTGTCCTATTACCACTTATAAAATTAATATTTATTTATTTGTACTCTCTGAGTCTCTACAGCATAGACAAAGTGTTATTGAGGACATAGAATGACTTATTCTAGGTAATCCAGTTGGGGGAGTCTTCATGAGCACATAGAGGTAACTAGAATCTATAGAGGGAACATCATAGAACTTGACAGTATTGACTCAGGAATTAGGAGATTTCTTTTGAAATTTTTAATTTTTAATTATTGTAAATACATAATAGAGGTACACGTTTATGGGATACGTCTGATGTTTTGATACCAGCATACAATGTGCAATGATCACATCCGGGCAATTAGAATATCTGTCACCTCAATCATTTACCATTTCTTTGTTTTAGTATCATTCCATTTCCACTCTTGAAGCTATTTGAAAATATGCAATAAATTATTGTGAGCTGCCCTATGAATATGCCCACGTGGCAAGTCACCCTATTGTGCTCCCAAATACCAGGTCCCAGCCATTCTTCTGTTTCTGTACCTAGTTAACCATCCTCTCTTTATCCCTGCTCCCCACTATCCTTCCCAGCCTCTGGTAGTCATCATTCTACTCTCTATTTCCATGAGTTCAAATTTTTTTTTCACTTCCAGCTATGAGTGAGAACATGCTATATTTGTCTTTATGTGCCTGGCTTATTTCACTTAACATAACGTCCTCTAGTTCCATCCACGTTGTTGCAAATGACAGAATTTCATTCCTTTTTGTGGCTCAATCATATTCCATTGTCTATATCTACCAAATTTCCTTTTCCCACTCATTAGTTCATGGACACTTAGGTTGATTCTGTACCTTGGCTATTGTAAATAGTGCTGAAATAAACATGGGAGTGCAGATATCTCTTCAATGTACTGATTTCCTTTCCTTCGGGTATATGCCCAGAAGTGAGACTGCTGGATCATATATGACAGTCTCACTTTTAGTTTTTTGAGTAAACTCCATGCTGTTCTTTATAATGGTTGTACTAATTAATAAATTGAAATTCTGACTTAGCTGCTTAGAAGCTGTGTGGTAAGTAATTTAATTTCTCTAAGTTTCAATTTATTTGACTAAATAATGAAGGTTTAGAATAGTTACTGCATCATAGGATTATTTTAAGGACCAAATTAAGTCTTGTATTTGAAAAGAGGAGCACTGAGCCAGACACACAGTAGGCTGCAGGTACTCAATAGATACCATGTTACTGGATGATTTATTGAGATCCTGAGATAGAGAGGGAGGTCATTAGATCACTCCTGTTTGAGGAATTAGGAATTCAGGGTTAATTCTATTATCAGTTAGAACTCCCTACACTATGACATTGCATTTTACCTTATTTTCCCCATTATACCAAAAATTTGGTTGTGCTTTAAAATCTATTTTCATCCTTTACCCTCACACTTACCTTCTCTTGGGTTCAATCCTTGGCGTTTTGAGATATTACTCGGCAAAAGTCATTATTAGAGTTTTACAGTGACCCATTTTCAGGTAAATGTATTAGAGGAAGAATTCCTGCCTCTACCAAGCTTGCAGAGTGATTTATGTACCGTGACAGGTTAAAATGAGCTAGTTTCCCACACTGATACAAAGCAGGTGCTGGGAATTTTGTCCTTCCTAGTTCCTGACTGTGCTCACTTAGAAGGTGATTTATTCTGATCCACTTCTCTATTTTTTCTGACTTTGCCATTATTTTCTCATGAGCAGACATCACTTCAAGTTTTCTTAATGTTTTTTTCCTGGGGGCAAGTCTCCAGAAATCACTGGCCAAGCCTTCTTGAGTTTATTTTGATGAGGCTTTGTTTCCTCCCTGCAGCAGACTCATTGTTTACATTCTCTGTTAAGCCTGCTTCAGCCCCAGTCTTGGAATTTTTTTGCTTTATTCCCCCTCCACCAATGCCCTCATGCTTCCATGGTCAATTTGCACTAGCCAGAGTGAACTGGTGGTACTAAGGACCTCTAGTGTGCTGTGCCTTCCTGGGAACATTGTAGCTTAACATTTCTGTGTATCAGCTCCTCTGAATTCCTGTGAGTTTGATGGCTTTGGTCACTTAGGGCATAGGAAATAACTTATGTTTTGATTGATATCTTTGATTTATAACAGATAACTGAAGCCATTCATCATTAGCCAGTTATTAACACCCAAACAGTACAATTTTTTTTTTTTTTTTGAGACAGAGCCTCAAGCTATTGCCCTGGGTAGAGTGCTGTGGTGTCACAGCTCACAGCAACCTCTAACTCCTGGGCTTAAGCTATTCTCTTGTTTCAGCCTCCCAAGTAACTGGGACTATAGGTGCCCGCCACAATGCCTGGTTGTAATTGTCATTGTTGTTTGGCAGGCCTGGGCTGGATTCGAACCCATCAACTCTGGTGTATGTGGCTGGCGCCTTAGCCACTTGAGCTACAGGTGCTGAGCCTCAAACAGTACAATTTTGTATAATAGGAATAATATCCTGTTAAAAGAAAAGAAAATTAGCTATCAGTGGGTTCCTGTTGCAAATAGATACCCTTCTAGGTGATGTAAACAACTAAAACTAGGCCTTCAGGCTCGGCACCTACAGTTCAAGCGGCCAGGGTGCCAGCCACATACACCGGAGCTGGCGGGTTCAAAAAGAGCCCAGGCCTGCCAAACAACAATGACGACTACAATGACAACAACAACAAAAAAATAGCTGAGGGTTGTGGTGGGCGTCTGTTGTCCCAGCTATGTGGGAGGCTGAGGCAAGAGAATCACTTAAGCCGCAGAGTTTGAGGTTGCTGTGAGCTCTGATGCCACATCACTCTACTAGGGGCGACATAGCAAGACTCTGTCTCAAAAATAAATAAATAAACAAATAAACAAACAAACTAGGCCTTTAACCCTGAAACATGAGTACACTCTGTGTTTAATATTGCTAAAAAGTTAAAAACCAGTCAGTTGATCTTCTCTTGTGTTGAGAGAGTTTCATCCTGTGTGAAATCAAATACAGAGATTGGGATGCCAAAATAGTTAACAATTTCCTGATAGTAACTGCCTGCCAGGCTCTGCGCCCTGTGCTTTACCTGCCTAGCTCATATGATGTTCATAAGAGCCTTGAAAAGTAGGTTTTACTATCCTTATTCTACAGATGGAAAAATTGTGCCCCAGAGAGGCTCCAGAATTTCACATTCATGGTTGATATAGGATTTAGTCTCAACTACATCTGCATCTCAAAGTTTACTACTGCTTGGTTAATCCAAAAGGCAGTCTCCTGATCACCATTATTGAGGCCCAGATACATTTTAATAGCTAAAATCTGTATTGCACTAAGTTTAAACTGATCAAAACGTTGTGACAATCCTGTGAGGTAATTATTATTATCTCTATTTTATAGATGAAGAAACTGAAGCATATGTTGTTCAATGTCATAGAACTTTTAAGTGACAAAGTCAGAATCTAAAGGCAGGTGGTATGGCTCTGCCGTCTCAGTAATGTACATAACCTCCTATATTCACTCACCAACATATTCAATTAATTAATCAAGTTATTAACAAATCTCTTTGTTTCCATTTATCATTTGTTATAAAACGAAATAACCCCCAAACACAGTAGATTAAAAGAATGATTTTATCTTGGTCATGATTTTATGAGTCAAGAATTCAGGAAGGGCTCAGTTGGGCCCTTCCTGAATCCACGTGGCATTAGTTGGGATGACTGGGACTGGAGGATCTACTTCCAAGGTGACTTTGCATATATGGATGATACCTCCGTTTTCCTCCTTTATTTCTGTCTTTATATGCCATTTCAACGTCTATAGGGTTTGGGCTTCTCACAGTATGGCTTCTCTCAGTGTGGTTACACTTCTAACCTGGTGGTTGTCTTCCAACATGCAAGAATAATTCGCCAGGCTAACTATCGCTTTGTCCGGAATTGGTGCAGTGTTATTTCTGCGTTAGGTTAAGAGGCCAAGTATTCCCAGGGCCTACTCTGTTTTAAGGGATAGAGCTATAGACTCTCCTTCTTACTAGGGCAGTGGCAAGGTCACATTGCAGAAAAGCATGTGGGGTGGGTCATTTTAAAAATGCAATCTGCCATACCTTCCTCCCCCGGCACAATCAGTCATAGTTTCAAGACTTAAATGTCACAAATAGAATCAATCCGGTAAAGGAATTGCTGTTTACCTCACAGTGCTGTGTCATCTATTTCAGCACTGTAATTTAAGAGTGTCCTTACATAATATACGAAGGCATGTCTTGTACGCTAAATCTACAACAAAGCAATCCAATAGTGTTTCTTCGCTGAATACAAGTTCATGATTTTTTATGACCAAGAAAATTATCTAGTAAGAGAGACCCATTTTTGATCAAGATTTGAAATAATTTCCAATAGAATGTAAAATCTATTGAGGGAAAGAGTCACACATTAAACAAAGCTTGTTTTGTGAAATAAGGATTATACATAGCCATAGACATAGACTTTTGTCATCTGGACCAGCTTAATACAGGGAAGTCTGCTGATCATTTTAGGCACATATTAGCCATTCTAAGGGCTGAAGGTGCACTTATATCTTCAAGGGTATTGAATGCATATTGTGCCTGAAGTTGGTCTGTGTTTGAAAGAAAATGTCAGTCAGAAGCTATTATACTGAGTGAAGGAACAATAGCGGTAGATCACATGACCAACATACCTCTGCATTATGTGACATTTGCAGAAATATATGTGTTAATGGCTGTGGATTCAATATGAATATATCTCTGCAGGGTGGAATACATGATGATTCCAATCTTTTTAAAAATGTCTTTTGCCAATGTTTTTTATAATTATCAACTATTTGTCAAAATAACAATGACATCCTTTTTATGAATGTAGCATCTTGCTATAATCTATACTAAATGTGTAGGCTTAACTATCTTACCATCTTTGTTGTTTTATGTGTTAAGTAAATGTTTATCCAACATACAAATACTGTTTTCTACTATGTGCTGTTTCAAGAGTGCAGCAAGAAAATTTGGGATGCGACTCATGTAGCATATTGGGCATCAGTGTTCAAGTCATCATTTCTATAGGAATTTCCCTGCCTTTCTTTTCCTTTGAGACAGAATCTCACACTGTTTCCTGAACTAGAGTGCCAAGGTGTCAGTCTAGTTCACAGCAACCTCAAACTCCTGGGTTTAAGTGATCCTCCTACCTCAGCCTCCCAAGTGGCTGGGACTACAGGGGCCTGCTACCACGCCCTGCTAATTTTTTCTATTTTTAGTAAAGGCACAGTCTTGCTCAGCCTGGTCTTGAACTCTTGAGTTCAAGGGATCCTCCCACTGTGGCCTCCCAGAGTGCTAGGATTACAAGTGTGAGTCACTGTGTCTGGCCTGTCTTCAGGAATTTTCTAACAGCATTCTCAAGGTGCTATGTGAGAAGCTAAAGATAAACAAATCCATTTCAGTTGGATTCAGATCTTGAATCACCTCATTTGAAGGACAGAAGCACACCTCTTTCTTTAAGCCTAAGATTAAAAATACAAATCTTTAGCATCTAATCATATGAGGTATCTTTGAACAAAACATGTGATTCGAGCTTTCTGGCTACCCTGATTATGTCTTACTTTATGCTTAATGTTGAAAGCGAGTTTAAGGTGGTCATATGGGCACTTTGAAAAATAAAGCATCTAAACAGCCCTCACATCCTGTTTCTGTAGTCTGATAAACTTGTTTGGTGTTCTTTCTGAGAGGAAGGGATCACATGATTTTGCTGCACCTAGTATCATTTCATTTGTTCTTTAACATTCATAATTAGGACCAGTTACACTCATCCATCAAGGACCTGTTTAAATGTAGGACCTTTCCTTTCGCTCTGGACTTGGTCATTGTTTCACTGTTTGCATTTTGGGGTTCTGACAGTGGCCAGGTGCTTTGATGAGTTCTGATCCAGTGACCAACAGATGATGACCTTGCTAAAGAAATTAAGGAAATTTTAAAATAAGATTGCAACATTGCAGCCCAATTCATAATTGCTAAGTTATGGAAGAAGCCCAAGAGCCCAATGATACACGAATGGATTAATAAATTTTGGTACATGTATACCATGGAATATTATGCAGCCTTAAAAAAGGATGGTGACTTTTCCTCTTTCATATTTACATGGATGGAGCTGGAACATGTTCTCCCTAGCAAAGTATCTCTAGAATGGAAGAAAAAGTATCCAATGTATACACCCCAATACGAAGCAAATTTATATCTTTCAAGCAAAGGCTACAACCCATTTATTGCACAAGAAGATGGGGAAAGGGGAGAGGGAGGGAAGGGGAGGGAGAGGGTGGGGGGAGAGAGGATAAAGGGTGAGATCACACTTGTGGTGCATATT